>CAJVQA010002772.1:0-21111 GCA_910591915.1 Cetraspora pellucida | reverse complement strand
TTATCGACTAAGCCGTTCGTAGGTTACACGACGTATCCGATTGACAAGCGACTGACTCGCCGTTTCGCTCGTGTCACTATTGTGACGCCGGAAATCGTGATACCGTATATCGTGACCGATCACGTGAGAAATGCAATAAATGCAATAAGTGCAATAAATGTAATAAACGTAATAAATTACATTAAAGAGCGGAAAAGGTATTTTGGATCCAAAGGGGTTGATAAGGAATAAAAGGAGGAAGTAACAGATATTAAATAAATACGTGTAAATGAGTTTAATTAGTTTTAAGAGATAAGTCGCATATGTAAGCGACGAATTTTATATTATAAATAAAGGCCGAAATGGCCCTTGAGAGCGACACACAAAAAAGTACGCTTCATTTGCTTTATTAAACAATAAATCTTAATACCCTACATTGTACTTAATAAACACTAACACTATTACCCCAACCCTGTGAACCCCTAATAACGTCGCTGTTCAACCCTTGACCACGTGACTTACCTATTTGCATTCGTTGACCCAAAGTAACCGAAAGCCTTAACCGCCCACAAGCCAAATCTAACACCCTCTTTCGAAAAAGGTTACTTGTCGTACGTTACGCGAGGTTTAGAATTTTGGAGCGACCGAGTCGCAATCTTCCGAACCCAACAATATAACGAAGATAGACGATATCTCAAAGCTAGAAATGGCTTTTACAATGTTTTATTATTATTATTATTAAAGCGTTATATTCCCAAAAGAAACCAAAAAATTATAGTATATAAATAAGTTACCCAATTAATTGATTTAGTTTTTCAAACTGTAAGAAAGAATTTTGCAAACTCTAAAAAATTGAAATAATAGTTTGTCAATAAAAATTAATAGTTCGTTAATAAAAATTTAATTTTAAAATAAACATGCTTGAATTACTTAACTTTGACGCATAAAAATAATGCTAATGTTAAAAGAGTATAATAAAATATTCCTACGTGTAATTTCGGTACCAGAGCCTAGGATGTGTACCGATATTACATCATATTCATACCCAACCAATCTCTCTTGCATCTCTCTTACAAGAGTAGGTTGTTCTTCTACGTAGAAATAGAAATCAGTTTTCAAAATTTCTAAAAGTTATTAAAAATTGATTCACTGGAATCGATCTTTTATAAACTTTTTAAAATTTTAAAAGTTGATTTTATCTTTGTTTCTATGTAAAAAGCTTTTCTTAATTTGCTAACAAATTCCTCTATCCCCAAAATTTTTCGACTGCTTTATTTAAGGAAGAAACTTAACTGGCTCTTTCTCGAGAACCAGTAGACCTTAAGCAGGAGAGATGAAAAATATTGGATGTCAAAGGAAAAGAAGCAAACTAAGTGAGAAAAAAACAATACGTTAGTATATCAAATTTATATTGTTTTGATTATCACTAAAAATTATGTAATGTTGATCATTATTCAACATTTACGTACGTCATTTTGTGTGTTTTTCAAGTGGCTAATTTCCTTTTTGGGCACAAAAATAAGTACACATACTGTACCTACGTACAGTCAGGGATTTTTACCCGATATTGAAAATAATTTTTATTGTTACTGTATTATCTAAAAAAAACAACCAATTTTAAAAATCTGACGTATTATCAGTTATTAGCTTTATATGTATTTTATAGTGTACCAAAAATCCTGATCCAACAGATTGAGATTATCATCTGATCTGAACCGTGGGATGAGATTGGGCTTAATAAAAATGGATTGAATTATAAATACATTCTAATACGCAAACACTCTTTTAAATTACATATCGATATTAGTTCAGTCAATGGGCTTAGGAAAATATGGTAAATTTATTTCCTTCCAGATCGTCATCTTAATGATAAGTAATAATAAGTATTGACAAATCGCCTATCTCTAGAAATAAGCAACCAGACATTTTTAAGTTTTAAAGTCTGATAATTCTTGTATGAGTAAACATTTTGTTATGCCCGATTCACACAGACAAGCATTTATATTCGAACTCAAAAGTCATAATGAAACGTATTTTATCAGCATTCAAAATATGTATTTTGAATTATACTACACTTCGATAAAAAAAATTTATTTATATATTATATAACGCAAACTGACGATTAATTTTTCTGTACAATAACATCTTAAAATTATGGTCGATGAATTTAGTTCTAAGAGGTATGAAGGTTATGGAAATGTGCAAAATGCAAGCGATATAACACATCTCATGGTTGGTGTCAAACATGCGGTCCTCAGAAGATAGTACAAGGATGGATGATTATATTAAGGAAAGCCAACTTAAAGCTACGTCTTATGAAGATGTGATTGAGTGAGTTTCGTTTTATAGATTAATTAATATTTAAAAGAATGGTGATGGATTTTTAGCAACGTGATTAGATGGAATACGATATCAAAATTCTAAATATTATTATAATAAACGTATAAATTAATATACACAGTCATGCACACCGGCAAGCATAATTACACTTAAATATTGACAGGAACAGCAGATATTCAAAATATTTTAAAAGAAGTGAGTTCATATCATTTTATTATTGTTGTGTGTAGTTTATTTAATTAATATACTTAATTTATACTTATAATGTTTATATACGTATTTTATAAGTTTGAATATCATGTGCAATTAGATAGTCGGTTAGAGCATAAACCGCGTATACATGTTTATGGATTAACTCAAATACAATCACAAATGAATATATGCTAGTGTTACGGTGTAAAAGTGACATTTCAGAAATCGGTGTATAAATCATCAAACCGGGATGACGAGTGTGATGACGAGCGTGATGTTAATTACGTGTAAGATCTACAAGGGAATGTTCTATTAATATATAAGGTGAGTTATGTCCAAGCCTCAGTAGTCCTTGAACGTTATATAAAGGACGTAACTTGGTGAAGGTTGGTTACGATACTTATGTGCGAGGAAGGGGCACATGAGATCACTAACGATAATAATTCCTCTTATCATATTTTACCCAAATCATCAACGTCACGCTTCTGGCGAATGGCCTTATAACCACATAAAGTCTATATTTTTAAGTATAGATTACGACCCAAACGAATCTCCCCGTAGCATTTGGTGGTGACTGACAATTCCGCCCGTAACACTTGTATCTGATGAATTTATTTATAAGAGATATAATTGGAATGGAAAATGCGCAAATTGCAAGCAATATAATGCATCACCAGCCTGGTGCCAAATATGCGATCATCAGAAGACAACACAAGGATGACAAGTAGGAATAAAGATATTGATGATTGCATTAAAGAATTTCAACTTAAAGATACTTCTTATGAAGATGTAATCGAATGGATTCCTTTTAGTAGATTAGTTTATATTCAAAATATTAGCGATAAAATTTAGCGATATGATTAGATGGAATACGATCTATAAAATATGACGATAAAGCTGAATATGAATATTAGGGTAGCTGCACAGAGTGTGACGCGGCGCAGGACCAGTACGATCATGTATGCCGTTGTGAAAAGCTCAAGAAAATCAATTTACCTATTCTCTTTTTTTTTTTTTGCTTTCTTCTATTATTAGTTTATAGTTTTTATTTTGCTTTAGTAGAATTAGACTCCATAACTTCTCCAACACAACCTATACTTTCTCAATAATTTTTACCAAGTAAATTAAATCAGATAATTACTATATTACCGATTTTCCGTAACTATAATTATGAAGATAATGAAAATAATAAGTGATGAAAAATGAAACTCAAGCTCAAAAAAGAAACAAAAGATAAAATTTCACAAGTTTTTTAAAACTTGCACTAACCTTTATTTTATCTAACCCAAATGATTATAAAATCCACTTCATTTTACTGACACTCATTTCGTAGACACAATACTCCACTAACAATCAATTTACCAACATGTTCATTTTACCAACAAGCTTAATTCACTGACATTGAATTTACTGACAAGTTAAATTCACTAACCTTAATCATAATTCTGGTATAATTACTTTGTTGTTGAATTGAATGTCAGTGAATGAACTTGTCAGTAAATTATGGCTGTTTTCATAAATTTTGGGACACCTAAAAATTTTTTTGTTTATCGAAACCTTTTCGATCCTGTTTTAAGAATCACTTAACTTTTTGAAAACTGCTTTGCTGATCTTGAGATTTCACTATGAAGACAGTGAAGTGATTTTCAAAAAGTTAGATGATTCTTAGAATAGAATCGAAAAGGTTTCAGGAAACACGAAAATTTTAGGTGTCCTAAAATTTATGAAAACAGTTGTAAGTGTCAGGTAATAGACATGTCAATGAATTGATTTTTGATAAATGTTGTGTTTAAAATGAGTATTAGTGAAATGAGCAGAACCATAATGACTGGAATCAATTTATGAAATAATCGATGGTAAATTAAATTTTGTCAATAGTGTAAAAATTTGTTGCATCATAATGAGGTAAAAATCTTAACTTCTTCTGAAAATGGATAAATGAAAATCATTACTCCTTCTAAAATAGGATTTTTTCAAAATTGTTGAATGGAACCATCCCCCTCATATTTTATATGATCGTACTGGTATAGATATACACAATCATGTTGTGGGACCCAAATGGACCCTGGCTGTTCAGGGTAGGATATTACTTAATTAGAGAAGGAGTTGGTCGCATCTGTCGCATGTGACTGTTCATTCACATGTGATGCATACATCGAATGTGGCGGATAGCAGTGATCGAGTGGAAGAGAAATATCAGTAGGATACGACTAATTAATAGTATTAGTGACATCAGTCATATCTATCACATAATATACATAGAAGATTTTAATTATAAATAAAGGCCAAACAGGCCCTTTGGGAAGAACAACTTCCTCTTAACAACAAATATATAACACATATAATCCATGATTACCCATAATAAAACTACTGTAAAATACTACTATACAAATAACTTTATTAAATACAAATGTTGTTACATAAACCATCCCTAATTTGAGACTCTGTAAAAAGTACACCAGTGCATTTAACTAACTCTAACCCAACACATCTTGCACCAGTAGACCTGACCATTTTTCGACAAACCACTCAACAAATCTAACATGCCTCTTTCAACCCAATTTATCGACTATAAAGGTTATACGAGAGATCTGACTGACTCGCCATTTTATGATTACAATGTATACCATCATATAAAGTAGAGCTTAAAATATTGGCATGAACACAAAGTTTATTAGATAAGTTAAAAGAAGTAAGTTAATATGCTTATTAATTATTTGATGCAATTTATATACATTATTTTAATATACTATATATTTACATACTATGCTTAATAAGTTTATAGATTATGTACAGTTAAAGAATAATCATCTTAAAGTACTGTATATGGACTGATTTCTAACACGATTACATCGTGCAGTTACCTTATTCTAATTAATATTTATTATGTTTAAATCAATATTGACATAGAGGAAATCCAGCAATTGCAATTTATAGAATAACTAAAACCCAAAAGATAGTAATTATGTGATGGTTTTGGAGTATGCAAGCAAGAAAGCTTTTGTATATGTTGAGTTAGGTTCAACTTCTTATTCTAGCAGGTTATTTGGTATGTTGAATTTAATTATAAGTTTTTTTTTTAATCAATATTAATTTTTTTTAATATTAATTTTATTTTAATGTCTTTTCAACAAAACTTTATCTCAATCAAATTTGTATATTTTGATCCATCATTGATATCTAATTATCTAGTAATCAGATCTTGATAATTTTGGTATCATTTAATCCTATTGTCGAAACGATTAGAGAAATATCAAAATCATCAAGATTTGATTACTAGATCATGAGATATCAATGATGGATCAAAATATATGAATTAGTCATTTTTCGATCAAATTCATATCTTAATCTATCAGTCTTAGATTTTTTTATAATAATTAATTTTAATTTTTTCTAATAATCAATTTTAAATTTTTTTTTAATAACCATTTTAATTAGATTCAACTCGATTATTTCCACTTTTTGGCATATTTCATTAGATATAAATTTATTATAACGATGTATCATAACTTGGGAAACATTGACTATCAGCCAAAATCACTATTTATATATTAACAGTCAAAATTTTTAAATTTTGGGGAATGTACATAATCAATGAACATATAAATAATTTCGAATATTGTAAATTTACAGACCTTACAGAGATAATAGATGAGAAAAGTAATTTTGTAAGTAATAATAGCCTATGACTTATTCTTTTAATTAATATTAAATAATATTAAATATTTATTACATTTTATTACTTATTATGTATACATATAAAACACATGATAACAGTTAGAGATGAGTAAGTTTGAACGAAAAATTGCTGTTAATTATTATAAAATTACTTATTATTACCTATTTTACAGTAATATGTAATTGACTTTGCCCATCTTGAACAAAGATTGACTCTGGAAAATTTAAAAAGGTTTTAAGCTTGAGTATATGTAGTTATTGTGGAATTAATTTGGTAATTTGCTGTAATCTTTTTAAGCATAATGCCATACTGCCATAATACATTACAGCATTATGGCAATTAGATACATACTATGCTGTAATTAATTCTACTACATGGTAAAATGTTGTAATTCCATAATTTTACTATCAACAATAAGTGTAAGTATAAAGATAGTGCATTAACAGTTGATTTTAAATTCTTAAATATGCACTAGTATTAAGGTAAATGACAAATAAATATTTATTATGCTTAAGCTAAAAATAAACACATGATTGGTTCATCATTAAGCTTGCATTAAACTACAAAATATAAAAAAAATAAAATAATATTCAATAATATTTAAAACATGAAATAACCCTACAAAAAATTTCTTATAAAAATTACATATACAAAATCTTTTTTTAAAAAACTAGGTGCTTGAGTTGTTTAAAAGAAGTTGGAAATAATTGTAATATATCAATTGCACTAGTGCATTAAGTATTAAATTTAATTTAGTTTGATGCAGTTTTTTTTTTATACTTCCAAAAAACATTTATGCATTTATATTTATATTAATGAGTCTTGAAAAAGTACAATTGTATACTAAATTAAAGCCTATTAATTATTATCATTGTAACTATAATATACAAATTAATAGATATATCACTAAATATAATTAACATTGTTTTGACATTATTGTTATAAATCTTTGTAATTATTGATTAAAGTAAATTCATTCACTTCAGTAATTTATGATTTATTATTACTATAGTTTTCAATTATCTTTACTTAGATATATTTAGCCAGTGAATTTAAGATTATTTATTACATTATAAATAATTTATTGGTTAAAATTTAGTTAATTAGAGAATTGATTCAGGTTCATTTTTTTACATTAAAGATAGTTTAATGCAATAAAACTGGGTTGAAATATTATGAAATTAATAAATATTATTAAGCTTAATAGTTATTATTAGGTACAAATAACTGTGATTCTGTCAGTTTACAATTCAAAATGGCATGTAATGTATGATAAGTAACCTTTTCAAAAGAGGGTGTTAGATTTGGCTAGTGGGTAATTAGGGCTTTTGGTTACTTTGGGTTAACAAATATAAGTAGAGTAAGTTACATAAACAAGAACTCAAATGAATAATAAAGTTTATAGATTTTACAAAGTTTGTACTAAGTATAGTGTTAGTATTTTATTATAAATATTATAATATATTTAGACTTGTATTTAATAAAGTAAACAAAGCATACTGCTTTTAAAAACCATTTTAGTCTTTATTTATAATATAAAATTCATCACTTATAAATGTAACTTATCTATTAAAACTAATTAAACTATTTATATGTATTTATTTAATATCTGTTATTTTCTTTCTTTATTTCTTCAAATCTGAAATACTGTTTCTGATCTTAAATGTAACTTATTATACTTATTATATTTATTACATTTATTGTACTTATTGCACTTATTGCACTTATTGTATTTATTGCATTTTATACATTTTTTATATGATTAGTCATGATATTTGGTATCACAATTTTTAGTATCACATTATTTAAATACTTTAATTAATACATTCTTTATATTATAGACTAAATAAAGCAAAATTAAGTAGCATATATTCATGAAATTTAATAGTTTATTTTTATACTTAGACTAATAAATATTTTTTATAGTCAGACATTAAATTAATGAAAATAAAAATGAAATTAGATAATTTAAATATGAAATCAGTTTATTTTAGATGATTGAATAAATAAATGTTTTTTTATTATACTAAATTAAATATATATATTTAGATTAACAAAAGTTTAAAATGCATTAAATTAACATAATAAGCTTAAATAAACAGTAGCAATTATTAAATTTAATAATTTGTTTTAATATTAAGTGCAATAAATGCATTTAATATCTGAAAAATAAATAAAAATTATTTCTATTAAAGTAGCAAAATACTATTTAAAAAAGTAATTTACTGGTTAAAATAAAGCATATCAGATATAATATCAATTTTTTAATCCTAATATGATATTGATTAATAGCTTAAATTGTATCATTTCTAATTTATATCAGAACTAATAAAACTATTAAAAAATTATAAAAGCTATTAGGTTTCTGATATTTATCAATAATTTTTAGTTCTGATATAAACTTGAAAATAATATAGTTCAAATCATCAATTAGTACTAGGTTAAATTATATTAATTTGCTCAATATGCTATATATTTTTTGTGTTACTTAAAGAGATAAGTCTATTTTTACTACTATAATTGTAGAATCTATAGATAAATATTAATATATTAGTTATTTAATAAGGTAGCTATGTGATCTAGTTGGAATAGAAACTAGAAATAAAAACAAATATAGTAGTTAGCAAATAGCTTAAATAATATACAAATAAGAATTAATCTAGAGAATAGTAATCCTAGTGTAGTGGTTAAGTTATCATTCTCCAAGTGGCAGATCTAAGGTTCAAATCTTATCTATGATAAAATTTGGAAATTAACCTGTGTTATAACAAACTGTCTCTTAACGATTAGTTGGATTTGTGTACTATAACTTTAAATTACACTATTTTGAATAGGAGCTTAGGGCATCTATGCCGAGTGCAATGTTATATGTACATAGAGAAATGTTAATAACCAGTGTCATATAAGACTTTAGTGCAAACCCATGATAAGACCACTGTGTGCAGTAAACTAAGAAACTGAAAAGTCAGAATCCAACTTGGAAATTTCCAAGTAAAGAGATAGCATAAACTTTTGACAGTACGATCAGATTGATGGAAGCCCATAAAACACCCCCAAAGGGATAGACAGATAAACCAGATATCAAAATGTGTAGAGGAGCATATGACCAACCAGGCCACTGGAATCGCCAGAGAAAAAGGATATATAAGTATACTATACCAGTCTATTTAGATTAGAAGTCAGAGAAGTTCTGTTAATTCTGAGTAGCAGTTAGTAAGAGATAATGAAGAAGACATCATAATAATAAGTACTGAAGTTCTAGTAAACTTTACAAGGATAGAAATAGTGTAATGTAGTGGTTAAACAGGTAACTCCTGTGACTGCAAGTGTTAGATAACTATAGCATGTTGCATAAAACTAGATTAGCTGTATGTGGGACATGGAAGGTTCTAGTAAGTTTCCTGTCAAGGATAAACTAGTTCTAAGAGTACTTGAAGGCTTTGGGTACTTTGGATAGGTGTAGCCTTGAAGATGTCTTCATAAGACATGGTGAACTACATATGCAGAGAGTTTAAATAGGCAAGATCTATAGTTGGCTTGCAGGTATGGCACCTAGTATAGAATCTGTATAGTAATATATTAGCAGACTACTTAAATTAGGCACCAAAAATGCACATGTAACTAGTTGTAACCTCTAATGTAAGGGAGCTTTTGAAGGCACTTGTGTCCAAATACATGAATAAAAACATCAACTCTTATAGACAGAGACTTTAACTAAAAAAAAAAAAAGAATTAATCTAGTATTTTATTAATATATTATAAAACATTTAATATATAGTATAGGTAATTGATTTGCATTGACTAATTAAACAAAAAAGTTTATAATACATTATATAATAAATTATTAGGTTATTAGATTATTCAAAAAATTGATACATTTATTAAATTTATTTTTAATATAATTAATTAAAGAATAAAAGTATTTATAGTTTAACTTAAAACATTATAACAAAATAAATATATATTAATATTTGACAAATTTGGTTTTAAAATAAAAATAATAGAATATGTGCAAATTTTAAGTAATAGAAAACATTTTATATTTGGTATTAAAATATTATTTTCAGAAGATAATACAAGGATGGACAAACTGAAATAAGAATATTGACAAGTGTATTAAAGAAATTTTATAATGTAATTAAATAAATTCTTTTTAATAAATTAGATAATATTCAAAATATTAGAGATAAAATTTTAGTAACTAGGTTAGATAAAATTCAAAAATTATAAATATAATATTAAAAATAGTAAATATAAATATATACAATTACATATATTATCATGTAAAGTAGATTTTAAAATATTAAATAGAATACAAAATTTATTAAATATACTAAAAAAAATAAACTAAAATATTAATATTTATTATTGTGACACTATATATATAACTTTAACATATATTTGAATATTAATAAGTTTATAGATTATATACAGTTAAAAAATAGTAATCTCAAACTATATAAACTAACTCAAAACAATGCAAACAATAAATATATGATAATATATTTAATAAAATTTTATAATAAAAAAGATATAAATAATGAGACAGTGCAAATTACAAATAATATAGTACATATTACATTTGATGCCAAATATGTAATTCTCAAAAATCAATACAAGAATAAGCAAATGAAAAAAAATATCAACAAGTACATTAAAGAATTTAACTTAAAGTTACAAAAAACATGTAGATGTAATCAAATAAATTCCTTTTAATAGTTAATTAATATTTAAATAATTAGTAAAGAAGGATTTAGTATTGTATTTTCTGCAATATAGTTATTTAGTAAAAGAATTGTTTTATATACTTCTAATAAGTTTATATAATCATATATAACATCATATGTAATAATACTTAAAACTTTACTTAGTTTACAAATAAACTTTCTAAAAAAAGTATATTAAAATAATTTATTTATAATCTAATTCTAAAATAATCATAACAATAACAATACTATTAATATTGACAATCAAATTAGTAAATAAAGAATACCAAAATAAAAGTCACATAAAATTCACAACATAATGTATACCATTCTACTAAAAATAAATAATGCATATGATAAAACTTAACACAATACAATAAAGTTAATATTCAATTTAGAAAAAATAAAAAAACAAATACTATAAAAATAAATTATTAATAATAAGTAACTACACAACATTGTTGTATGAAACCAGGAACAAAAAAAATCTACACAAACATTATTTTAATCATGAAAAACCATATTCTTTATTGCAATCCATTTCTGATATAAGAAAATAACTCTTTATAAAATGATTAATAGTACTTGCAATCTGAATATTGGTTTGA
This sequence comes from Cetraspora pellucida, assembly GCA_910591915.1. Taxonomy (NCBI): domain Eukaryota; kingdom Fungi; phylum Glomeromycota; class Glomeromycetes; order Diversisporales; family Gigasporaceae; genus Cetraspora; species Cetraspora pellucida. Next base: position 9,607 of record CAJVQA010002772.1, on the reverse strand, counting down.
ATTTCAGTAACTGAACCTAGAAACCTATTAATGAAGTCAATGTCTGATTGCTATATAATTGGTTAACTAGCATCACTCAGTTCTAATGAATTTGACCCAAAATTCTTAGACCTTGCAAAAAAACATTAAAAATCTATAAAACATATCTGTATTTAGAAATGATCAACAAATTCTTTCAATTAAGTCCTTGATGATTAGTGATTATCATTTTATCTGCCTGATAAAAAATTTGATGAAAAAAAATGAAAATTACCAAATATTTAGCATTGAGGCCTTTACTATCGTTTGTTATAGCATCTTCGATTTTACAGATGTATATACTCATTTATATTTTTTAAAAAATATTGAATGATGAATAAGTCACGCAGTCAATCAATTTCAAGATTCTGCATACAGAAGCATTTGTTTTTGGTACCTACTAGTGATGCTGTAGAATCATCTCAATGAATTTTCTAAGTTACAATCAGTCATGGCTGTGGTTATAGCAAAAACTATATGGGTCCCATTATGTGCATTAATAATATGTTATGTAACTTTAGTCAGTGATGTAATATTAGCTGGTATCGTAACTTCAGCTAATATCGCAACTTCAATTAAAGAGCAAAACTTTAATATAATATAACTTTTAATAAAACCCCACTAAATTAATTGATCTATAAATTATATATCAATATTTGCATATTGTAATAACTACATTATAAAAATATTATAAATACAAATTTGTTCATTATTTTTTTTTTTACCAAAATCTTTTAATAATGAATGCACTTAAAGATATTACAAATAAAAATAAAGTTACTTGTACAAATGATATTAGTCAAGAGGCACATTCTTCATTATCTGAATCTAATAGTAACACTAAACAATTCTTTGCGTATCAAGCCTCTGGTTCTTAACAGACATCAGATGATGTATTGGTTCAAAGTACTAATGAAATTATTGATTAACATGCTTCAAATTTTTTTAAAAAAAAACATCGTGGTGGGCCTAAGCTGGACCTAATGTAGGATTATGTCGAAGTTGTAGATGATTTGAGTGATGGACATTATGAAGCTAGATGTAAACATTGTTTACATAATTGGATATGTGGAAAACCACAATTACTTAAACATCATCTAGCCTGAGAATGTTCAAAAGTTCATAAGAAATTAAGGAGATTTGGCAAAGTAAGTTAGCAGATGAAGAAAAATCTGTTAAACAACAACAAAAGATGATAAATCAAATAAAATCACTTTCAGAAATGGTTTCAGAAGATAGGCAATGACAAATAGATAAATCAGTCCTAAAGGCTTGAGTGTGTACTGGAATTCCTTTTGAAACAATTGATAATCTATTTGTAATAAATATGTTTAAAACATTAAATAATAATTATAATCCTCTTTCCTATAAAACACTTTCTAAACATATTCTTGATGAAGAGGTTGCTAAAGTTGAAAAGACTATCAATAGTGAATTAGAATCAAAATCAAATTTAATATTAAATAAGTAAATTTATATAATATTAAATTTTAAAAATATTAAATTATCTTATATATATTTTATATTTTATACATAGCACTTGATGGGTGGACAGCACCAATAGGATCATTATTTTATAATTATATCATTACTACACCTAGCCGTAAAAAACATCTATTCCAAATCAAGGATTATTCAATTGTTTTACAAACTGGTAATTTCTTGCTGAGGAAATTAATAATGTTCTAAATGAAATTGAAGTTGAAAAATTTGCTGCCATCATCACAGATCATGGCTCAAATATAAGACATACAAGAAGATTAGTAAATAAAAATTTAATTTTATTCTTAATTTACATTGTGGGGTTCATGCAATCAATTTGATTGCATCCGATTTATCTGAAGTTGAAGAAATTAAAGAATTAATTAAGAAATATGGATCTATTATAAATTTTTTTTATCAGTTATTATTGGCTAATAAATTATTAAAAAAAAGCTTAATAGTCATGAATATTAATGGTGGCGAACTTAAAACTTATTGTAAAACAAGATGGGGTTCCTTGTATACAACAGTTGATTCTTTAATTCGTGCATAGCTGGTCTTTGATTAGGTAAGTTAATTATAGTAACATTGTTTTAATATGTATAATTAAGTTTTTAATACGTATTTATTGTTATCATTATTAGCTTATTAATAATCATGCAATGGCAATTTCTAATAAAACCATATTTGAGTTAATACAAAATTTGAATTTTTTTAATAATTGTCATTATATATCAACAATTATAAAACCTGTTATTGACTAGTTAGAAAGCCAGCATGCAATGATTGCAGATTGTTATGTTGTATTGATTAAAATTACCACAGTCATTAATTATCTTTCAAGTTTTAATTTATTTAAACCAAAAGCTATACAAATATATAATTTACGGTTTAAAGAATTTGCAATTCCATTATATCAACTTGCATATTTTTTGCATCTGTTATACTGAGATAATAATCCTTGATATTATTTATATTATATGTATTAAAATACACAGTATATATATTAATTCAAATTTTTTTTTATTTAGGTATTGGGTTAAAACAAGATCAATTCTATGAGATTTGTGAAACTGCAACAAGTATGTGACAAGATTTAGGTTATAATAAGGCATCATGTGAGGATCTACTGACTGAACTTTATGCTTACAAATGCAAAGAAAAACCATATGCTCAACCATTCAAAAAAGAAAAAGAATCTCTATTAAAATGGTGGTTTAGCATCGATGCTCAGAAAGAGCCATTATCTGAACTTGCAATTAAAATATTTTCTATTCCACCATCACAAGCGATATGCAAAAGAAATTTTTTCACTCTTAAATGACTACTTGAAGATCAAAGAATAAGGCTTAACATATTTCAGTTAGAAGTGATAGCTAAAATTAAAGCCTTTTATTATACCAATATTAAAGAGGAATTATCATTTTATGGTAAAAAATTGTCTGAATTTGATTTGAGAGATAGTGTAAATGGTTCAACCATTAATGCAAGCCAATTAGAATTTACCAAACAGCAATTTGATAATGAATTATCTGATTCGTTCAATCCTATTACCAAATCCAACCATATACAACTAGATGAAATAAATGATGATGATTTGTTAATTGAAGAAATTATCGATCTTTCAAACCTGACTTTTATCGGTAATAATGATTCATTTATTGAAGAACAAAGCAAGGTCTCAAATAATATGGCTCGATGATCAGCTTCAGGAAACCATGATTATAATCCAGCAAGATTAGTAGCACAAATATTTAATGAGAAAGAATAATTCTTTAATAGACTTTGCGTATGTTTTTATTGTATGTACTGTACGATGCAAATAAAAATGTAATATGTACGTATAAATTATACATAGCATATCACAAATATAGCATATTATGAGTTACGCATATAAAATCGTGTTGCGCTGCATAAAATAGTTACGGTATGATCATAATAATACGGTACATACAAATCTTGCGACATGCCGTGACTTAAAACAAAATGCCACAGCAAGTTATAACTTAGTTACGATGCAGCTTATCCCAATGCTCTGAGATTCTGCGGCATCCCTAATCCTAATCTCCAAAAGTGAAAACTGACAATAAAAAAAATTTATATATGAGTGATACACAGAAAACCAGTAAGTAAAATTTTATTCGTGCCGGTCTTAACGACTTGGCACTGGGACGTGACCAATCATAGGATATGACAAATAATAATTTATTATAAAGGTTATGTACCTTCAATTTTACTTAACGTTGAAGGTTTTCCTAGAGTTTGGAACCGGTTTTGTTTTTCATATGGTAAACCCGATTAAAACCGGTTAATACATGAAAAATAAACCCGGCTCCAAACTCTAGGTTTTCCCTATGCATCACTTATACGTATATAATATCTGATTTTGGTTATGTATTTAGCACCTTAAAATAAATTATATACATAATTTTTAATTATCTTCTAGACAGATTCGTCAAGAATACAAATTGAATTTTTAATATGCGCGATCGGCTAATTAGCAAGTATATTATTAGAACACGGTATGTTATTGTAACTTAAGAAGTGACTTGAATTGCTTGGTAATTGATGGCTTTTGGAGAAATTCCTGCGGGGATAGAAATATATTAGAATAGAAAATCGACAGCTACGTTTTTTTTTATCAATAAATAACGATTACGAACTTTCGCTGCACTTTCTATGGTCTTATGGAAATACGATGTAGTTTTTTCAATTTCTTCATGTAATCTGGTTATATCAGATTGATGTATTGTTTCTAAAGGAAAAATAATTAATATTTAATATGTCGGATACAGATTCAGGAATGATAAGTCTAACATACGGATGTGCGTAATATCTTTTTCAAAGTCCCTTCGTGCACGCATGCTCTGGGAATGGTTCTTATCAAGCGCTTCGAACAAATCGGACATTATTAGCTAATACAAAAATGAAAGAATTAATATTCGAGACTTTAAATGTAATGTAAAGCTGTGAATATAAAGCAGACAAACTTGATATTTTTCAAAACCCAATCGGAGTTTCCTTAAACAATTTCGTTTTTCTTCGGCATATTCATCCATCCTGTGCTTATATTCTGACGCGACTTTTGTTCTTTTTTCCCAAGCGCAAGAAATTATTAAAATTGTGATATCACATGGTGTAATGGGCTAAAACTTTGCTCACGTGATATTATCTTCTTTCTCAATATAACTTCCAAGGGCATTAGTTATAGTAATCCTGCTTAATTCGAATCGCTTGTCCATCAATTTGGAAATTTGATTTTCTCGTTTTTTAAGGGATGCTATAAATTTGATTATTTTAAATCAGATAAAGTGACATAAAGTAATGCTATAATAGATACCTGCAAGAGCCACCATAATTTCTTTATGGTCCAAATCACTAAAATCAATAAAATTAAATATAAACTTAAGAATTATAAATCCACATTTTATAAGATTAAATTAAAAACATATTACTTGTCATGTAAATCCAGAGATGGTTCTTGATCATCATTTGACATATTATAATCTTGTTCTCGAGGGTAAATAGTAGCTTTCAACCTGGACCCTTTGGGTTGGTGAATTTCGGCCTGGTCAGGGTTAGTGGTCCGTCTGTCAGCATGCTTCGTAGGACTATTTAACCTAATACGCGATACTAAATAAATTATACGGCTTAAATATCCGTTGTTTTTATTTTTATGCGAAGTTGTCCATTAAAGTACGAAACCACAGTAGATAGACCTTTTGAACTGCCAGAAATTACACGTGGCGTGGTTTTGCCAACTCTCATTTTACCATTTGTCCTTGAGACAACGTCAACGTTTGGTTTTTGTTTTACTATAGAAGATTTTGCCCAACGCGTTGTCATTTTCATTTTGTTCTTTATTAAGATTCACAATATATAATTTATGTTAAATATTTATGTGAAATATTTAAGTTAAAGATTCATGTTAAAGTAAAACTTTTATATTTGTTTATAGTCTTTTATAAATCACTGCGGGATCAATAGAAAAAGAAAATCCGATTATGCAAACTTTATAGTTAACTATTAATTTTTATAATATTTAATTCTGAATACATATTCAAATTTATTCGTGATGACATTGATCTTTGATATTACTTTGTACAGTTTAAAGTTTTAATAAATATCAACAACTTATATGTCGTCCTGCATCATATTTCCCGCTAACACAACCTTTTCCCCAGGTGCAAATGCTGGCATGCCAAGATATGGGCAAGTCGCACAACGGAAGGCATCACCAAGATAGCACTAAATCACAAAAACAATTGGGTCTTAGATAATTATATGGACGAGATCCAAAAAGTATATAAGAGAATTATTACATACACTTCCACAAGATGACTTGAATTGTTGAGATTGTTGTGCGGCAAGCTGTTTTTCTTTTTCCAACTCTTCCGCAAGACCACATGAACAACTTTTGCAAGCCTTTCGTTTGCCATCAGTTTCACAATCGGGACCTATTCAGGAATGAATATTAGTCATTAATCATTATAGTAAAAGAATTTAGTGTACCGAATGATATTAAATACTTACGGATTAATGTACTTTTATCAGGCTTGACCAAATCTTCTTCTTCTAACAATTCGTCTTCATTTTCTAATTCATCATCGTTACCAGAAAGTGTCCATATAGCTGTTTTGTTTACTATGATGTTATTTCCAATTTTAATTAATATGTCAATTAAAAGATTCAATAAAAAAAAAAAAGAACACCCCAAAAAGTATGAATACCTTTAGAAGCCTTATTAGCAAAAGGCAATGCAAAGGTAGCACCGACTTCATAAGTTGGTTTTTTCGCAACTAGCTCTACTACATTTAGCTGACCATTCAATACTTTGACTAGTTCTTGTCGTTTAGCTTGATCATAAATATTGTGAGTACTCAATATATTCTCCATGATCTTTTCCAATTCAGGCATTTCGACTTTTTTTGTCTCTTGGATTTCCAAGTCGACAAATCCTGCCATTTTAAGATCACTAACCAGTTCTTGAGTAGTACGTAACGGAATCTCGACGTAGGACTGCGGTGTGAGGGTAGTAAGCTCTTTGAGATGTAAGACACCACCAGGTGCCAAAGCTGTAACTAGATCCCTGAATTCTTGTTGTAATTGTTCATTGGTCTTGCGCTGAGCGAGTAAAAAAGAACTCACTAGGTCCAGCTCCGCTTTCTCGAGGGGTTTCTTATATTCAGAGTTCATTTTAAGGCAACGGTAATTGTTTGTGGGAACAAGAAAAGTTGTTAAGATGGGTTTATATGCAATTTCTGTCCTAGCGTTACCAACCTAAAGCCAATCACTCCATTCAATATTGTCACCAATTTTGATCTTGTCACTTACGATGATTAGGGATGTTAAGTTGGGGTGTCCAATGTACTATGTAGATCAAATATATGTATAGTCCCATATACATGTGACCGAAACTTTTAACGGTTTTGACGAAACCGAAAGTCCGAAACACTAATTCGAAACTCATGCCGAAATCCGAAACCCTTGCCGAAACCCAAAATTTAGCCGAAATTTATTTTTATAAATTGAAACCCGGAAGTGAATATTTTTTAAGTTGTCAGTGTGTTAAATTTATCTCTGAAAAAAAAAAGTTGGTTTAACCACACATAAGATACAATAAGCGTTCCGGCATTTTAGAAAAATAGACGCAGCGTAGCGAATCCAAAATTTATTTCGTTATTTCTTTAATTCCTATTGTATCTGCTGATAAAATAATAAAGTAACCAAAATATATACACATAACATTAAAGTTTTTATTAAATTTTCCTTGGTACATTATCTATAAAGTGATTGTATACAAGCACGCTTTGTTAAGAAATATCCAATTGCATTATATATTCTGACTCACCGTAATACTGCTAAAAAAATGTGTAAATTAAATTATTACATTAAAAAAAATTCATTTAAAAAAAAAGACTAATCCGCTTACTGATTTTAACTTGAAGCAAATCTAAGAATATTCGTCATTATCAATCTCCATTGACATATTTCTAGCTAATGTTTCAATGTCAAAATCATTGTGTTGTGAATCTAATATGATAGTTTGTCTTCTTGGACTGACTATTATTTCATCATTTGCTTTTCAGTCCACGTTAAATATTTGCAACCCGATATCTATGCTATTCATAATATTTAAAGTATACACCTCGGATGTATCAATATTTATTTCTGTATTAAGATTATCATTATCGTTATTGGTATGATTATCGTTATTTGTATTTAAAAAATCAGTGCTTTTATCAATCTCATTGTTAATGGCTGTAACTGAATCGATTAGTTGGTTACGTAATAAATTTTCAGGAATATCAACTGCATAACAAGGTAATACTTGTTTCACATTAGTAATATAAAAGGTGTGTAATTTGCACATCCCTTCTGTCCACTCTGCAGCCAAATTAGTATGTCTTTGGTTATAAAACCAACCAAGAACTGAGAAAGAATGCTCACAAGAAACATTATGTGAAGTTATTGCAAAAAGACAAAGTGCCAACACTTGTAATTTCTATTCTTTCTTTTTATATTGTGTAGTATCTCACCAAATAATTGGTATATCTGATTTAGAATTGTATGGTTGATCAAATGATGTTTTTTTTATTTTTACATTTTTGTAATTGGGATAATAGTTTGTTGCATGATTTTTGATCATGCCTTATGTTTTTCCAAATTAGTTTAGCGGTTATACTAATATCATGAAATTTTTTCAAATCAATACTGTTGTCTAAAAAAAAATATTATATAAAGTTTTTTAATATGTATATATATATATATATATAAATAATTAATTGAAATATAGTATTATCATAATATTGTGAATGTAAAAAAAAAGCCAATAAATATTATTAGAGAATTCATTCCAATAACAATTAAATTTCTCAATACAGTAATTTTTAAATACTATATATTGATTTGATAAGCAAAAAATTATATTCGTCAATGATATTAAATAGATATAGCAGTTAGCAAGATTAGAAGTTCTCAATTCTAGATATTCAATAGAAAATTTAAGAGAATAAAAAATAAATTCAATAAGCTAACATTCTTCATAAAAAGCTCAGTCACAAAGAATGTCTTTAACTTGTATTTTGAGATCATCTTCATGTTCTGAAAGAATCTTATAGCAAATTCAAATTATTAGACAGTGTAAAAGTAAAGATAAGCATTAATGGAAATTATTCTTTAAATAGAGATTGTCTAAAGTTTTGTACAGTTAACTTATCATAAGTGCACATTTATACAATTTTGTTTTATAAATACTAAATATTAGTTTTTCTGTAATTTTTTGACCTAATAGAATCTTAAGAATAACATAAGATATAACATCATTAATACTATCTTCTGAATTGTTTTTATTATACTTTTAAACAGTTCTAAATTTGAAATATAAAATTGCACATCTTGACTAATGTCTTTATATTGTAAAATATTGCTATAGTAAAATATATTCTGCATTATAAATATTCTATAAATCTTGAGATGTCTTCAAGTAGGTTTAATTTGGTTTGCTAAATTAGATCACAAAAATTTTTATTTAAAAACTTGTAAAGGCTTTTATTGTCAGTATATTAAAATATCATAAAGTATTCATTTGCTTTTGTAGTCAATACATAAATTTTAAACTTGTTATTCACAAGTGTATATTTTATATAATCATTAAACTATATAAGTATATAATCAGTTTAATATATATTTAATAAACCATTCAATAAATAATTAACTTACTTATTTTAAAAAATCATAAAGATTATCCTTAGCATTAAAACTAGACAAGGTTTTAAGTATAACAGTGCTAAATAGTTTATATGTTTTTTATACTTATTTATCTCAATTTTTTTAATTTTTTGAATATCATCCAACAAAGTTGCAGAAAATACAGAGCCAAATCCATCTTTACTAATTTTTCAAATAAAATCCATACTATACATTAATAATTATAAATTTTAAGTTAGATCTTTTATGCAATTATCAATATTCTTATTTTTATTCGAATTGCTAACTTTTTTTGACAAGTACACTTATAAAGAGTCAGCTGTAATATTTTATATATATAATATTATTTTTAATTTAAATAAATATTACAAAAAAATCTTACTTTCATAAAAGCAAA
>CAJVQA010002771.1:0-21111 GCA_910591915.1 Cetraspora pellucida | reverse complement strand
CGTATTACCGGTTTCAAGGACTTATCTTGTGTTTGCACCGCCTAATGCCAGTTTGCATTCCTCTGTGTAACTTCAACATTGCACAGATGCCTGTATACACTGATGTAACATAGGTGGTTTTCCAAATTTTTGCTGTCAGTGAGTTTTGAACTCCCAACCTACCACTTGGGGGGTTGACAACTTATCCACTTTACTAAGTTGCCACACCCCTATTACTATTGTTAATATCATCACTACTATTATTATTAATATTATTGATAATACTATTACTATAATTGTTAATATTATTAATATCACTACTAATATTATTACTATTATTGTTAATATTATTACAAATGTCATTATTATTATTATCACAATTACTATTATAATTATTACTACTATTATTATTATTACTTATGTAACATTATTATCTCTTAATTTTATATTTGTTGCTATATGTATATTTTTTTCAAACTGGTCTTGATAAAAATTTGTATAAAAACTAAGTGATTGATGTTTTTTATTTAATGCAAGATAGATATAATGATATTGTTTATTAACAGATATGATGAGTATTTAATTTAATCTATATATATTAAAAGTTTTTGCTACAGAAGTCTGATACTTACACAATGTTTACATTGAATTGCATTTACAAATACTAAGTTTTATGTCAACAAAAACTATAGATTTTTACTTCTACTATTTCTATATTTAAAAACTTTCAAATCTTCATTCACAATTTTTATATCATTTTTTGTTCCAATTTGCTATTTGAAAAGTTTGAACTAAAGTGAAATATAGCTATCCAAGTTATTATAGTCCATTATTAAAAGCTTACAAACATAATAAAGATCCATTATATTAATAACAAATTGGTAAAGTTGTACTACATTATATGTTTGCATATATTTAAAAACAATATTTTTTAAAACTCTAACTTTAGTCTCTACAAAATTATTAGTATTGTTATTACAAATTAGTAGTTTTTAGCAGAAGGTAATAGCTTATTTATAATAATAATTCTAAAAAACTTTAAAATAATCTTGAAAGTTTGGATATTTTGAATAAATTTGACATGTGATTAAATCATTATAAATTAAATTAAGTGTTATTTTTGTTTTAGTAATAACTATTTTTTTTATATATTCAATTAAAGTTATATGATTATTGTTATGAATATAGTGTTTGCTGTCTTAAATCTATTATTATATTGCTTGCATAAAATGAAAAATACAAAGAAATAAGGTTGCATTATTCTAGATATTAATATAATATTTTTTTTTAGCTTTATAGTTATCTGTTATTATCACCTGTAGTCCAATAGTTGCCCTATGTTTACCAAATTTGGTTGATGAAATCAGACTTCTTAATATATTTAGAGCTTTTGTAAAAGTATTTGCTAATTCATCTGAAGCAATAATTACACCAAAAGGCAAACTACTAGCAAATGTGCTTGTTAAAAGAATTGTAAGAGAAGTATTAAGAATATCCAATCCAGCTGTTCTGTCTATATAAACTAACTCATCTGCTTTTTGTAATATATGACAATACATCATAAGATTTGTTACAATAACAAGAATGAAGGGCTACATAGAATCATCTTTTTCTAAAACAATATAAGTTTGCATTTATATGTGTCCTTTATTAAAATTATTAAATTCTGTAATCTTTTTTCTAAACAATTGAATATATTTTTTTCATTTTGAGCATCTAGACATTGATCATGATGTTTTTTATAAAGATAAAAAACATTATTTTTATATAAAACAAAGGCTCTATCAGCTAAAATCTCTTTATCATTATTATACTTTAGTTGTAGTTGTTTCTAATATATATAGTATGTGCTAATAGAATTATGTTTACTTTTAAAAAACTTGAAGAGTTCATTTGTTGTTTCATCTAATATTAGACAGAAACTTATCATGTAACTAGATTTAAGAAGGTGATTATAGTGAAAATATAAAAAGATAATACACAAATATGAATCATTTTATTTAAGTAGCTAAATACTTAGTGTTGCTAGGTAATCAGTATCTTATATTCATGTTTTTTCTATATAGGTTTTACTATCTCTATGTTTTTCTTGTTTTAATTTTACTGTATAGCTATGAATGTAGTAAAATCATTTAGATAAAATATAAGGTATATCTTTAATGATATGACTACTGGTTTTTTACATTGTTATTTTATGCAAATTTATAAATTGCTGAACCATTCTTAAGATTTCTCAATTGTTAAAATGTTTATACTATATTTAATTTTAAAAGGTGTCTTATAAGCTTCTAAAAAGTCATGAGATTGAATTTGTTCAAAAGAATTTATAAGATATTTGTAATTATGAGGCAAGGCATTTAAAGTTTTATATTTTTAGAGTAAGAAATATTATTTAACATTAATTCTATAATAATTAGATAAGTTTTCATTTACTATCTTGGATAATGTTGTAATTAAATCTGAAAAATCAAGTATTTATATTAGATTTTATAAGAAAAATTACAAAATCAACAATGTAAGGTTTTAGATACTTATCTATTGCAAGAAAAATATTTATTAATAAACAGAATTTTTAATTATAAGTCAATGATATAAAGTTTAGATACTTATTTATTGCAAGAAAAATATTTATTAATAAACAGAATTTTTAATTATGAGTCAATAATATAAAATTTCAAATACTTATCTTAAGACTCACTTATATTATTATTAGTGTTTTACATATTAATGCAAACCTGGATCTGTAAAACAAGTGTAATTATCTGATAGCTTACTATGATTAGACTTTTAAAATAATTCGAGTTATTTTGATAGTAATTAATTATCATTAAAACAACTTGAGTCATTTTGATGATCCAGTCATTATAAGTTATTAGATAATACCATTATTGAATGCTATGCATTAATAACTTACTTATCTGGCTTTAAATTTAATATATCATTTTTGTGTTTTTATAAGGCCCAGAAGCTGACACATTAAATTTAAACCAGATAATAAAGTATTTTATAAATAACTTTTGTTATTAAATGTTTTATATTTAGTAACTATATAGTATTAATAATTTGTTAGATTATAAGATTATTAACTTAATGTTTTAGATACTTATCTCAATTCTACTGATGTTATAATTAAAGCTCTATATAGATTAAAAAAAATAGATCTGCAAAAAAAATTGTTATTAACAAGATGATTTGCTAACTTATACAATCAATAATATAAGATTTTAGTATTTAATATATAATATTTCACAATAGATATTTATAATTAAAACTATAGCAAAAATCATTAATATTATATATATTAAAACTAGTGAAAGATTATATCTATTACAATTGAATCTAATATAAATAGTTTAATTTTTGATTGATCACAAATAAGAGTAATTCATTTTGGATCAAATACTGTCTTTGCTGTTAGGTTGAAATTAAATAAGATTGTTTAAAATTCAGATAATTAAACAATATTAGCATAACTATTAATATTTATTTAACAATTGCCATACTAACTGATTTATTTATATTCTTAAAATATTATGATTTCTTGTAAATACCTGTTGTGAAATATTATTAACAAATTAATGAAAATCTAAATATAGATACTTTTAGTAATATGAAATTACTGATATGAAGCTTTAAATGTTAATAATAAACAATTTGATACAATTCATTTTAATAGTTATTGTATTCTTTTTTTTAAAAAAAAAATTGTTTACTAATTTTTTGATACTTTATATAAGTTCTTAACTATATATTTCAGTATCATTTATTAAATAAAATTTATAGATTTTTATTTGCATTATTAGTGCATTGTAATTATTAATTGGTAACTCAAATATACTAAAACAATCTTTTTTTATTATATATAGAATTTGACTTCTTAATAAGTCTTAGTATACACTATATGATAGATAATATTATAATATATAAAGCAGCTTAATTTATTTAATTTTTAAAATATGTTTATATCTTAATTAATTTATTGATTATGATCTTGTTTTTGACATCTGTTATGATAGATATTTAAGAGGTTTGTATTCAACTAATTCTAGATATTAATTGTTATATATTAAATATAAATAAGTATAAGTTTTTTTTATTAAATAGTTAACAACAAATAAAAATTACTTTGGATAACAAAAATACTTTATGATTAAATACTTGTATTTTAAGAATTAGTTTTATTTTCGATAATTTTTGGCTTAATTAAATGTTAATATTCAAAGTATTAATTTAAATCCAAAACTATTAATCAAAGATTTATCTAAGAATATTGGTATTATTTGATAATGCATTCATTGTAAAACCAAAAAATAAAATAGCAATCTTATAATACTGATATCTTAAGAATAATTAAACCTTATTGTTAATTTTTAAGTTAAATTAATACTTATATTATAGATTTTATTTAAGTCTTAAATTATTGAAAATGATTTAGTTCTTTCTAAATTATATAAAATTCTAGATATTTTTGTTATTTACTATATACTCTTATTTTAGTATTTTATATATTATATATAAGAAATTTAGTTATTATATAAATACAGATATATATAGTATACAATATACTATAGAAATCTAATTTTCATATAGTTATACATAAAAAAATTCTGTATAAATTGTATTAAGCTTAAAAAAAACAAACCTAATAGTATAAATAATAGTTATTTTTTAAGTCTTTAAAAATATATATATATATATAATAAAATAAGACATTGTAAGCTTTAAAATACAAATAATAATAATAATAATAATAAGATAAAATAAAAATAAATTTTTTTATAAGCTTTTAACTATATAAAAAAATAAATTAAGATAAAAAATAAGTTGTCTTTTAAATATATAAAAAAAATATATTATAAAATATTATAAATTATTTTGAATAAAAAATTAAGCATCACATTTATTATAATCAACTCTTTCTGATGATTACTTGAACCAAACTTTTTAAAAAGCTGAACTACAGAAAAATAATATAGTTAATATATTGAACTTTATAAAAATCTTTCTAAAATACTGTACATATATTGTTAAATATTAAAATAAAGTTAAAAAAAAGTCACAACCTTTTGGTAATAGTTTAAAGAGCATTCTGAGACTATAGAAGAAGAGTTAATGAAAGCCAAGGTTTCTCATTAAGTAAACAACAAAGTTAGATATATTAATTTTATATAACTGTAAAACATACAAGAAACACTCACAAGGGTTCAGAACTTACAAAAGCTAAAAGTTGGTTTATTTAGCACTTTCACTTTTTTTTGAGAAAAATTTTGTAAAAGTAGGTAATTCAGTTTACTTCTTTCTAAAGATTAATATGTAAAATTACCAAAACAGTTAGCAATGTTTATTTTCTAAATAGGATTGTTAACAATATGGATCAGAAATAATACAATAATACAAATATGACTATACATATGCCTCAAGCTGCTAGAAATCTGTTAAACATTGTTTTTTTCTTTTTTTTGGTTTTTTGTTTAAATAATCTAAGTAAATAAGAAAATAGTAGAGTAATTTCTATTTAATATAGTTTATAATTTTTACAAGTCTGATACAGACTTATAATTGTAGTTGTCTGATATTTGTAAATTGCAAGTTTCATGCTTGACATAGACTTAAAATTATGATTGTCTGATTTTTTGTGAATTGCAAGTTTTACACTTTTCTTTTTCTTGTTTATCTCCTTTTACTCTTTTATTTCTTGTTTTATATCTTTTATCATTTACCTTTATACTTCTGTTTTATTTATATATAAAATCTTTTTTTGTTTTTTTGCTTTCCTACAAGAAGATATTATTAAATTAATGGTATCCTATTGTAGGGCAGCAGTCAGATAAGCAGCCTACTTTTGTTTGAAATAATGCAACAGGTCACACTTAGGTACCAATAAGGTGGCCAGTGATGCTAGACTTAAGTATTAGAAAAATTCTCTGTAAACTGTATAGTTTTAAGAATTATAATAAAGTACTAGTGTGACTGCTTAAGTTAAATAAAAAATAAAAAATTAAGCATTACAAACATTAGATGTTACATATAATTATGCAAAATTGATATTATATATAAATTATGCATAATGATTAGCAAACATGAAGATCAAAAAAATACAGTAACTGAAAATAGAATGTGTATAGGATAGGTTCAAATAAACAAAACATAAGGATGGCTAGAAGAAAAAATAGCAATAAGACTAGAAGAATAGCAAACATCAATGATAGCTAAGCTAGTAGCAATATGGATAGCAATATTAAAAATACCAAAGAGAAAGCAAATGAAAATATATATAGATAGTAATATAGCAATAAGAAATATTAATAGCGGTTTAAAACAAACAGATAAAAACAAGATGCTTAATGAAAAGAAACAAAAGCAATTAAAAAATTAGAACTAGAATTAGAAGTTACGATTTATGATTGGACATATTTTTGAAAAAGACTAAAAATGATAAAAAAGATGCATTGTACAACAAGAAGAATTAGTATCAGAAGAAGTGCATTTATAAAATGCATAATAGACAAACTTCAAACTCTAGAAAAACTTAACAAAAAAAGACCAAATATTTATATAACAACCAAATGCCAAGTATGCAAAGAT
The DNA here is from genome assembly GCA_910591915.1 of Cetraspora pellucida. Lineage (NCBI taxonomy): Eukaryota > Fungi > Glomeromycota > Glomeromycetes > Diversisporales > Gigasporaceae > Cetraspora > Cetraspora pellucida. The sequence continues at coordinate 14,547 of CAJVQA010002771.1, read as the reverse complement.
AAAGTCAAAGAAACATAAATGCATTTAGCAGTATGCAAAGAACAAAAAAACTTATAGAAAAGAATCCAAAAAGTAACTATTACAACAGTCTAGAAAGAACTTAAAGAAGAAAAAAAAGTCTGAATTCCTCTATATAAGTTATATACAGTGCTCTTTGGTAAAACAGAAGCAAAAGAAGTAAAAATAAAAAAGGCTCTAATTAAAGTTCTAATTTCAAAAGAAACACAAAATTGATTATAGCAACTTCTAAATATAAAGTCAAGATAGCAGTTTGCAAGTGTAATAGCAAGTATGGTCTAGAATACATTCTATAAACAAGTATGAAGAGTTTAATATAAGAAGATTAGTGAATAAAAGAGAAAAGTAGAAATAACAGATAGGTTAAAAAGAGAAAGAGAAACAAAGAAGCTGAGATCATGTAAAGAGAAAAAAGACAAATTAGCAAAAGAGAGAAGAAAAAAAAGAAAAAATAAGAAAAAAAAAAAACAAATTAGAGCAGAAATACAGAAAACAATATTGGGACTTGTCATGAAAAGGAGAAGACTCTTTTATTATAGACTTTAAATAGTTAGACAAGTAGCTTACTTCTGTTTAAAGTAATGTACAGATTGCACTTAAGTACCATTAAAATAGTCAGATAATGCTAGACTTAGTTGTTAAAAACATTTATGTAATTACAAATGTAATTTTAAAATCTTAATAAAGTACTAGTGTGACTGCTTAAGGGAAAAAAAAAACCTTTAACTATTATTCTTTAAATATTATTTATAAAAACTATTCCTTATTTTATTTTTTATTTTATTTTTTTGTTTCTTATAATAATATAAAGTAAAAAGCTGGTTTTCTTAATTAGTTATTTGGCAAATACTAGTTTTTTATTATTTTTTTATTTTTTTATTTTTTCTTATAATAATATAAAATGAACAGCTGGTTTTCTTAATTAGTTACATCCGTAAAAAAAATAGGCAATATATATTGATTATTAACTATAACAGATATATATCAATAATAATCACTTTTGTTAGATTATATTGATTATGATAATTATCGATATATATCTATTATAATAGAAAATGAATAAAAAATGATTTAGTAAAATATCAATATATCAAATATATTCAATACTATTAACTTGATACTAATAACCATGGTTATCTAGCATTTTCATCAGCAAAAAAAATAGGCCAATATATATCGATTATTAACTATAACAGATATATATCGATAATAATCCCACTTGTTAAGTTATATCGATTATGATAATTATCAATATATATCCATTACAATAGAAAATTGATAAAAAATGATTTAGTAAAATATTGATATATATCAAATATATTCAATACTATTAACTTAATACCAATAACCATAATTATACTAGCATTTTAACAAAATTTTAAAATAAATGATTATAATTTATATATTTTACATTTATTAATTAATTAAAGCAATAGATAATATATGCAATAAGCAATACAAATATACAAAGTATTAAAAAAAATAATACAGAAAAAAAAAGTTACATAAAAAAAAAATACAAAAAAAACTAATACATAAAAAAAAACATTAAATTATAAATTACAATTAAGTGATACTATACAATTTATCCAAATCTTCTTTGGAAAGACTAATTGATGAAATATTTTAGCAAAGAAATTCAGGATCAAGATTATATTAAGGAGAACTCTCATTATATTATTTATCATTATAAGTTTCTCTTTCACTTTCACTTTGAAGGACTTTAGCATTTTCATGCAATAAGTCATCACTTTTAATATCAATCTAATATAATATGTTAGTATTAGCATTATATAATATTAAAAATAAAATAAATTCTAATAACTTATCAAAAATTGTTCAATATGATGTTTCATATGCTTTTCTATGCATAAAATGTTTTGTGATCAGGGGTTTAATAAGATGTCACATATCAAAAGCACAAACATGCTATGTTTATTTGTTAAAATGAGAACTGCTACAATAGAAAATACAGTTCATGTGATTACTAATATCCAATAAATGCTATCATTGTTTTATTAAAAAAGTGCATGATAACAATTGCTTACTTGAAGGCTTTTTTTCTACTAAACAATATCAGCTGCAGCTGCATTACTCTTTAAGAGAGACAATTTTTATACCCAAATATATACCAAACTGCAGACCTAATGTTTTGAAGAGCTGCACTATGATTATTCTTGATTTTTTAAAGAAACTATAAAATAATAATAAACTAATTATTTATTATTACAAATATTATACATCTTAATTAAAAGAATACATTACCTCATAATATAGATTATAGTTAATAAATGTATTAAAAAAATATAAATAATTACTAATGACTATAAGCAATGCATAATTAATAAAAAAAATACCTAAATCAACTATTTATCATAAAAATGGTTAGTGAATTTATTTGGGGTTATGTTAGACATGAAATCTGGAAATACTTCATCTATATAAGCCTTAAAGGTTTTCTTAATTACAGCTTGGGTAGGGTAAACATAACTTGGGAAGAGGCATTTTGCAACACCAGTATATGCATCTTATAAAAAAATAAAAATTTAGAAAAGTTTCATTAGAAATTTAGAAGTATTAAGTACTTATATCCAGAACTTTTTGTAAAAGCTTATTTTCTGTATCAACAAACTGCTTTTTTAATTCACTTTTAATTTTCTATATGTCCTTACTCAGTCTTTTTATTAATAAGTAAAGCTGCTGATTTTGAGTAAAGAGCCTTTCATCCATTTGCCAACAGTAATTGCTCACATGTTTTTCAATCCAGTTTATAAAAAAAAAAAAAAAAAAATTTAAAAAAAAAAAAAGAATAAGATCATAAAATTAGTATCTAGAAAAATTAAAAAAAAAGATCTTATATACCATCATGATGATCTTATGATTAAAATCTTTTCTGTGATTTCTGCTGTGATAATAATCAACTATAATCAATAGAACATGATCTATGACAAGAAGAACAAGAATAAGAAGGTAATGGTTGTTGTGATTGGATGGCTTGTTATAATTGGGTGGCTTGTTATGATTGGGTGGTTTGTTATGATTTGGCAGTTTGTTATAATGTAGTTCATTTATCTTTTATTTGTTCAAAGATTTTCTGTACAGTTCTAATACTTTTAGATGAATCTGAAGAATCATTATCATTTTGTTGAGATCATTTATATGATTCAATTACTGATTTAGAATGAGTTATATTAATAGGAATAGCAGGAGAAGATGATAATTATAAATGAGTTGTATTGGTAAAAATAGCAGAAGAAGATGATTGTAAATAGGTTGTATCAATAGAAACAGCAGAAGAAGATGCATTAGAAGTGTTATCAGTAGGTATATTATTTTCAGAAGATGGTAAGTTTTTATTAGAATCATTTTTGTTCATTTCAAAATTTTTCAAAAACATCTTTATCTTTCAAATGAAAAGTAGTTATATATCTATAAAATTAAGAAATAATGTAACTTAATCATTATGTAGCAAAAAAAAAAAACATTTTGTCAATCTATATATAATAATAATTTTGTATCTAAGAAATAAAATAATAAAGTTAGTATATAATGATGTTAATTGGTTTGTACAAAAAAAACAAAAAAGCAAAAGTATATTTATCTTATTTGTTATTTTGGTCATTTGCGAGTAATAATGACATATACAATTACATGTATAATAATAATTAGCTGAGTTTTTATTTTATTATTGATATTTTTTTGCTGTGATTTGAATATAATAAATAATATAACATAATATAATGTTACTTTTGCTTACATCATATAAACAATTATTACACTTTGTTTTGATCAAAGAAAAAGAATCACCTAAAATCAATATATATCAATCAATATCATTAAATCTTCTAAATTATTGCTCACTGCTACATCTTTTATCTTCTTTAAGCTTTTTCTATTTTCTAAAATGTGTTAACATTGTGAGCATTATAATTAAAAATTTTCAAAATCATTCGCTTTAATTTAACACATATTTCAAAGTCATCCTTATCTTCTAGAAACATCGAATCAAGCCATTCCCTTTGAACAATTGGAGGATAATATTTGGCAACTTCTTAAATACAGCACTTCAGAATATGATTCTGATGAATCTATAATTTTTGGGGTAAATCATTTATAATTGTTATAAGTTATAATATGTAATTAACAATATATATTATTTAGAATAAAGACATATTAGCATCATCTCATTCTGATATAGAAATAGAGCCTCTTTCAGAAAATGTGTTCCCTTTAATAAAAGGTGATGCTGATGACTATGAAGGAGCAAATGTGTTCCTCTTAGTAGAATGTGATTCTAAAGACTATAAAGAAGCTTTATTCAATAATGCTTTTTATAATATGAAATAATCATCAATTATTTAATGACCTAATGAAGCTTATTATAAATTTATAAAAATAGTTTATAAGCATCAACTATTCAATTCTGCTAGTGATGCTATTATAAACTTCTTTAATAAATTTTCCAACTTAGACACTTTACTATTATCTCTGTTAACTAGAATTGGAAAGGAACTTCTAAATAATTCTACAATCCCTTACATAAAGTTCAAAGAAGTTCTAATTGTAATGTTTCAAAACAATAAAATTATTAATAATAATCGATAGTATTAACCAGTTATTGGTGCTTGATTATAATGATAAAAGGGAAGTTATAAATGGCAGAGAATATCATGTATTCAGAGAGCAATATAATAGTAACTAGTAGAAGTAAGAAAATTTAAAGCTATTTCTTGAACAATGATTGTTATCGATTATACTTCATTCTAATGCAACAAATCTTGATCATATGGGAAAATTCTCTGGACATCCAATATTCTTGTCACTTGGTAACATTCCTAATTACCAAAGAAATAAGCCAGAATCCAAGGCATTAATTGGATACCTTCCAATTCTAAAAGCCATGAATTCTAAAACAAAAAATTTTGATAAATTTTGAAAATTACAAAGAAAAGTCTTTTAGAAGTGCATGAAGATTCTTCTTTAGCCTATATTAGAAGAACCAGAGCTTTACTTTGTTGTTTGTAATAATATAGTTATCTTCATTCCTCAAATTTTAATGATTATAGCTGATTTAGCTGAAGCTGATAAAATAATAAATGTTTATTAACCATTTTTTTCAAGAAGACCATGTCATTCATGTTTAGTATTAAGAGATGATTTGAATAATATAAATTTAAATAATGTTTTCTTTAGAACTTCAAATAATATAAGAGAAGTGATTAGTAGCAGTAATGATTATTATTATTCAATTTATTCTGAAAAAAATACATTTTGAAAGATAAGGTATATAATTTTTATTATTTTATTTTATTTTATTTTTTTGATTTAATATATAGCTTGATGCTAGAAAAAGAGACAAATTTGACAAAAAAATAATATTTACTAAAAATCAATTATCTTACTAATTATCAATTAAAATTGCATAATTTGATACTATTCTTTATGAGATAAATCAAACAGTACCAAAATAATGTGATATTTATCAATATGTAGTAAGATAATTAATTTTTATGAATATTATTTTTTTTGTCAAATTTGGCTCTTTTTCTAGTACCAAGCCTATATTATTAGTATAAATTATAAATTTTTTAGGAACTTCAATATATATGAAGCTATTGTTTCTGATCAAATGCATATTTTGGATTTTGGCCTCTTTAACTATATGCTAGATTTTACCAAACAACTTCTACATGAACAGTGTAAGAGCCATATAATGCAGATCTTTGTGCAATGATTAATGTTGGTTCCTAGATTTTAGTGTCTCAAAATAATAAGAAATATATCTAAAATAATATGTATAACAGCCAATGAACTGAAAAATATAATAAAAATAATAATCTTTGTGCTAGATAATTTATATAATAATTATAAAGAAGAGACAGAAGTCAGTAATAAGCAGTTATGTCAAGTTTACTATAAATTTCTTTGAATATACATTGCTTCTCAAGAAGATTTATTTACTAATGATTCATATAATCAACTTCAGGTATATAACAAATACTAATTTTTATGAAATTGAAATAACTAATAATTAATTTTATAAACATACATTATAGATTAGGCCTAAGTGTTTATTAAAATTATTTTCAAATATTCTAAAAGTGGTCTCCAATTTCTGAAACTTCATGCTTAGTACTATTATCTAATATTTGCAATTAAAGAATTTGGGTCAGTAAACAGTATGACCACAGAAACCTATGAAACACTTTATAAAACTTATATTAAAATCCTTATTGAATGTCTAATAAGAAAGAATATATGAAACAAATAATAAAAACAGCAAGTTTTAAATATTAAATAAGTTTTTTCTTGGCAAAACTCAAATATAATCATTATATATTGCTAAAAATCAATATTATAGATTAAATGATAAAAGTTGACTAAAAAAAAAACATTCAAGAAAATTAAAGAACCAAAAAATTCAGAAAATATTTGTAGATGATAAACTTAGAAGACTTAGATAATTTTCTTTAAAAAAATAAAGATAATATAGATCCTATATAAATAGAAGAGTTTTAAAACATGTTAACTGGCCTTAATAAATTTTTTAAAGAAGAATTAACAATATTTGTTCATAATGACTTATGAATAGAAGTTTTTTCTTCAGCAGCTTTAGAAAGTACTGATATTATTTATACATCTACAAGTTTTCATGAAAAACCAATGTTTTCAACATTATCATTAGTGCTGAAGGTGATATAAATTAGTATAGTTTGGTAAGAATTTATTACAATTTTATTTGATAAGTATGTTATATTAATGATATATTGCATTAATATGCATATAAATAATATGATAATGATAAAAGTAAAACTAATCATAAAGTTAGAAAATATCTTATTATCTAACTTTATGAGTAATAATATGCTAAATAATAATTATTAATTATAAGGTATTGCTAATATTTAAATTTTACTAAGCAGCAGACAGAGAACCATTTGAATTCACTCTTGTTCAGTGATATGAAAAAGAGAGCAAATTGTAGGGTTGCTCTAAATTAAGATTGGTTAAACATTATAGTTGTATTCTTATAAAAAGTATAAATAAAACTGTTCATATAGTCCCAAGCATTTGATAAAATAAATAAATATTTAGTAAACAGTTTTATATTTTAATATATACTTACAATGCTATATGTCAAATAAAGACTTAAATATATATTTTATTTATTATATATATACTATTTGCTTTAATCATTACATATCAAGTTAAACTAATCGATGATAATTAATTATCTGATATATACCAAAATATATTTTTTCAATTTTTATCAAATAATGATATATATTAGTATATGATGAAATAATTAATATATATTGCTATTTTTTAATTAATATATATTAATTTATTGCTACATATTAATTTATATCTTTCTAAAAAATTTTTAGATATATTTGGCAAATATTAGCTTTATATTATTAGAATTTAAAGACTATATATAGCTATTAACAGTCTGATTATTAAGGCTTTTTTCTTTTTAGTTATACTTTACAGATATTTCTAAATTTTAAAGTCTGAAAATACTTGTATAGAATAAACATTTTGTTATATTCAATTTACACAGACTGAACAGTAGAATTGGTTTAAAAGCTGGTTCTATTGTTGTACTTTATAATGCCTAAAAGGCTATTGAATTTAAATTTCACTTTTTAATATTTATTTTTATTTATTTATTTTTTATTTTTATTTATTTATTTTTCTTTAAATAAAAGATCTTCTACTTGGCATTTATGTATTTAAAATTACTACAGCTTACTAGTTTTTAGTAAATTTTATTACAATTTGATGATAATAACAGAACTAATCTTTTTAATTTAAAGAAAATAATAAACAGGACCAATCTTTCTAATTTAAAGATAGAGTACAATGTTAATCATTTCTATATATAATTAGTTGCAAATTTTTATTAGTTTTTTTTATATTTAATTTTCTGAAAAAATATATTAATAAATTTTACTCTTTATATAAAAGTTGTAGAGTAAGTTTTTCTAATTCTAATAATAATATAATTATTAAAATTAGATAAAAACTCATTAAAATATGAGTTTTTAAACATTAGTTTATAAAACTATATAATAAAATTAACTTATAGATTTATGTAAATTAACTAATCAAATTATCTAATTTTGTATTATCTAAACAAATTTTAATCTATCTAGGCAAACTTTATTATATATACAAGTATATTTTTTTAAAATAATATAATAGTTCAAAATTTTATTATAATTAATAAATAATTTTATTTATAATATTATAAAATTTTTTTCTTAATTAATTAAAAAATAAAAAGTTTTATTAGTAATACATTTTGTAGTTACTATATAAAATTTTTTTACAACTAATTATATATAGAAATAATTTATATTGTACTTTATTTTTAAAGAAAATAATTAACAAAACTAATCTTTCTAATTTAAAGAAAATAACAATAAGACATATTTTGTTAATTTAAATTAATTTATTAACAATAAAGCAACAAACCAAATTTAAAAACAAAAATAATTTTAAAAGTTATTTTTTTAGAAACAAAGATAAAAAAAACCAATTTTGAAATAATAATAACAAAAAAACTATACAAAATGAGGCAAAACAATTATTGTAAATTGCCTTAATCTATAAAAACAAATTTCTTATTAAAAACTTTTTTTTTCAATAAATCATTATTTTATTAAAAAAAAAAAAAAATTTAAAAAAATTTTTATATATTTATTTTTAAAGTTTGCTAAATTGATATTTTTTTTCTAAAATAAAAATTATATTATTTTTTTTTATTTTTTTAAATATTAAAATAAGAATTTACAACTTTTTCTGCTAATCCTATTTTACAAATTTAGTCAAAACACAAAATCATAAATAACTCAATAAATAGTATAGAAAATATTTGAAAAAGCATTAAGAAAGAAGAAGCAGACAAACAAAATACATAAGTAAAACACAAAGTTGCAATAAAAGAAGAAAACCAAAAGACATAGCAGCATTTTCTGTCAGAAAATAAAGAAAATTTTAAAAAAAGTAGAATTTTTTGGGGAACTACAGCTGACTCAAAAAAGAACAAACAACAACACATGAACAGTTATTTGAGTAAACAACAAGTAAACAAACACAATATGTACAAATTTGAAAATAAACAACATATACAACAAAATAAACAAAGAAACAAGTAATAAAACTAGATATGCAAAATAGACTAGAACAAGATCTGGAGCATATAAAAGATATACAAATACAGAGTTTATTTAGATATATTAGCAATTATAGGCAAAGTAATAAGATATACAGATAGCAAAAAAATTATCAAAGTTTTAGATACAACAAAAACAACAAGTTCAGATGATATAAAGTTAATAGCAAAAAGCTTAGTAGTAAAAAATGTAGACAGAATTACAGTATATGATTTGCTTCTATATGATCAAATAATAACAGCACTAAGAAAAACAAATAGTACAGAATTACAAAACAAAAATATAGAAGAATGTGTTAGAAACATTAGAAACATGAGCCTGAATCCAAAATTAGTTGCATTTCTTTTAAATATAAATTCAGAGATGAATATTAAAAAAGAAGACAAAATGCAAGAAATAAAAATCATAATAAGTAACAAGGATGTTAAAGTAAAAAGCAGTAAAAGAAGAAAACAGTATCTGAAAAAAAAAAGAAGAGAAAAAAACAAAAAAAAAGAAAAAAAAAACTTTTGATAAAACAAAAAGACAAAAAATAAAAAAATTGCAAACTAAAAAGTTGGAGGAACAATCACAATATAAAGAAAAAATAGAAATCTCATTAGAACATGTATATAGGCCTTAGTAAATAGAAAATGCAACAACAACAGCTTGTACAAAGCCAAAATATCAATTAGCAATCTGAAAAGAAATATAATTTAAAAAAGATTCCAATATATAAAAACTGTGTTAGGAGAAAACAAGCATATAAAGTTAGTTAAAAAAGTAACAAGAGAAGACAAATAGATGAAGTTAGACTTTGATTGCAATAGAAGCAGAAAAGCAGAAATAAAACAACTTTATGAGAAAGACATTACAACAGCAGAAGCTATAAAAAAAAAAGACAAGAACAAAACAACATGTTAAAACAAAAGCATTATACAGAAACTAAAAAAAAAAAACATTATAACAAAAATGTCTAATGAAAAGGATAAAAGGAAAGAAACAGAAAAAAAAAACAGACAAATTTCTAACAATTTGGAATCTTTCAGAAAATATAAAAGAAGAAGTCAAATTTATTTGCAGGAATATACAAAATATGCAAATAGTTAAAATTAAAAGAACAAGATTCAAGGCATTAGCAATAATACAATTCATATTTATAGAAAAAGAAAAAGCTTTATGGCCATTACTATTTAGTAATAACAATTTAGTACAGATAATGTGAAGGTATGAAGATTATATACAAAAAGAGAACCAAGAACAACATACTGTTAAACTAATAGGTTTAGCAAAAGGAGCCTTTGAGGTTTTGCTATTAAGATGTCTAAGAAACAAAGAAGCAAAAGCAATACATATTTCTCTAAACAGAAATGAAAATCTAAGAAGTACAGCAACAGTCACTTTTGCAAATAATATAGATTTAAAGAGAGCCATGAGCAAACTAATAAAATGCTACAACTATATATTATATTGAAAGTTAAAAGAAGAAACAGTTGCAGAATACACAAATTTTAAAGAAACAAACAAATACAAATATAATATACAAAAACAAGAAGAAAAGAAGCTAAAATTTATAAAAGGTCAAACAACAAACAAGAAAACAAAGCAAAAAGAAAACATTAAAAAGAAGAATAGAAAAGTCAACAAAGAAAATAACAAAAAGGCAAAAGAGGTTTGGAAGAAAATCAAGCTTTATCAAAAGATGTTTTAAAACATATTAAAAAAGTTAGAGATGATAAACAAAGGACAGGCTCAGCCTGCTCAATACTTCTAAAAGTAGTTACAGTTAAAAACACAAATATAGATAAGAAAATTATAGAATTTCTGCAAAATGAAAAAGAAACTTTCAAGAAAAGACAATCAAAACAACCTTCTTATTCAACAGAAATTAAAAGCAGAAAAGGTAAAGAAAAAGAAGATAATATAATAGTGTTAAAAAATAATTAACTTAAAGAAAAGTGAAGACAAAAAGCTAGAAAAAAATTTAAAATAGCATGTCACAATATTAATGAACTTAAGATCAAGAAATGGAAGCTAGAAAATCTGACTAAATGGGCAAAAAAGAAAGAAATAACAATTCTAAATATAGTGAAGATGAATATGACAAAAAGAAAAAGAAAGTTTATTTTATATAGCTTAAACATATAGTATAAAGGGTTTTGGATTAGTGCAGCACAAGACAAGAAAAAAAAATCAGGTGTAGAAATATTTATAAATGAGAAATGTAAAAAACATATAGAAGCTATAACAAGAAGTAGTGAATATATAATAGAAATATGAATGTACTTTAAACAATTAAAGCTAATTGTAATAGGAATATATATACTATCAAATAATAAATCAATTAGCAGAAACATATAGCAAAAAGTAGTAGAACTAATTTCAAAAAGTAAAAAGCACATACAAATAATCATATTCAGTAATTTTTTTTTTTTAAAATATTAACGGTGAGGCCATGCCTTTAACTTTATTGAAATTCAATTGAAGTTTTTACAAAGAAAAGCTTGCTTTTAAATTACATATGAAGAATAAAGACTCAGACATATAATCTGCGACCTAAACCTAATATTCAGTAATTTTAATTACACAATAGACAATATATTAGATAGACAATATTCACAAATAACAAGTTACAAAAAGTTACCAATATTTAGCTAGCTCAAAAAACAAAATTTTGCAGATATACAGTATATAAAAGCCTTCATCCAACAAAAAAAGCATACATATGGTCAAACAAGGATATTGCAACAAGAATAGACTATATATAGATATTAGAAGTTCTTGTGTTAGGCTTGCAGAAAGCAGAAATAAAAGGCAAAAAGACTAACAGATAGTAATCACAAGATAGTAATTATAGAAATTTGGCTAAAACATACAATAGCAAAAAATAGCAAGACAAAGATTAAATATAAAAACCAAACAAGAACAGTATATTTATATGATGAAGTGAAGCAAGAAGATTGGAAAGAGTATGCAACAGAACTACAGAGGCAGCTAGAATAAAAGAAAGCAATAAAACAATTGTTAGAAGATAATCTCAATACTAATTGCATAACAAATACAATAAATAATATATGGAAAGCAATAGAATGTGCTATACTTGAAGCAGCAAACAAATGTATTCTGAAAAAAAGACTTTTAATACAAAGATAAATAGAAGGCAAAGTCAAAAAAAACAACAGCAGCATAAATATATTGTAGAGCTGCAATATATAATCAAGAAGGCAAAAAAAAAGAAAAATTAAAAGGCAGAAGAAGAAGAAAGAAAAGAAATAAACAGAAAACTCAAAGCAATAGAAAGGAAAATAGAAGTAGTATTACCAAAATTGTATAAACAGTAGTCAGAAGCCTAGATAGAAGATATTAAAAACTGTCAAGAATACTTAAAGAAAAGAAAAAAGAAGAATGAGAGCAGTTATAAAGAAAACAAATTCAAGAAAATATAAACAGAAGATTCAAAATGATTAAAACAAATCAAGGCAGAATAATTGTAAGTCTTCTTAATAGACTATACAAGAAGATAGTTCTTAACAGATTTATGATGCAAGAAGAAAAAAAAAAACTAATAAAAAAACTGAATGCAGTTAAAGCAGACCTAGAAGAATACTATAAAAATCAGTTTCAGAAAAGAAAAACCAAGTTGGAAGAAATATCAGAAGAATGAAAAAAGATATATAAGCCAAGAAGCTAGATTAACAACTCATAATATGATAACATAGAAAAGAAAAGAAATGAAAAGAAATAAAATGAAATACTGAAAGAACTCAAAACAGGCACAGTCTCAAAAATATCTAGTAGAAGCTATACATTAATCAAGCATGCAAATAAAAAAACACAAAAAATCTTAGAATATTTGCAGACCTTATATTATAAAAAGGTAAATATCAAGCAAGTAGAAGATAGCACAAATATATTCAATTCCAAAAAATATTGAATGAGGCTATAGTTTGAATAATATAAGACCAATTGCATTAATTAAAACCTTTAAAAAAGTAGTTACCAAAATAATAATAAGAAGATTAGGCAAATATTCATAGAGAAACAGATACTCAAAGAGCCAAATTATGCAGGCCTGTTAGGCAACTCAACAAAACAACCAATACATATTTTAAATATGATAATGAAAAAATCTCAAGAAAAAAATAAAGAACTATGAATACTTTTGCAAGACATAAAGAAAGCATTTGACTCAGTCCTATTAAAGAGCCTAGAGTTGGCACTTAAAAGAGTTAAAATACAAGAAAATATATAATAAATCTTTTTTTTAAAAGACAATTAAAAGTTATTACAACATACAGCCTAACAAAAGAAATAACAGCAGAAGATGAAATATATTAAGGTGAAATAATTTTACTCCTAATATGGCAGCTTTTTTATGATCTATTACTGAAAAGGATTCAAGAAGATAAAACACTCAGCTATACAGTAAAACAGAAAATAGAAGAAAGAACATATAGCAATACTATTGCAAACTATAGACAAGCTGCAATAACATATGCAGATAACATTATATGAATTACAAATAGCAAGAAGCAACTACTAAGAATCTTAGAAATTGCAGAAGAATTCTTCAAAGCCAATGATATAAAAATAAATAGATTCAAGTTAAAACTTATAATAATAAACACTAAGCTTAAAAAAAAAAAAAAAGAGATATCTTTTGAGCAAAGCAAAATAAAAAAAAAATCAAAAAACAGAATAGTAAGATTATTAGAAATTTGACTAAATAATAGAATGAAGGAGTTATTGGTTAGAAAAAAAGCAAAGAAATAGTTAGTCAAACAGTCAAAGATCTCATATACAAAAAAATAACAATAAGTCAAATTGAATATATAAGCAATATAGTAATTATCCAAAAATTGGGATATCTGCTACAATTAACAAAAATAACAGGAAAGATGATTAACAAAATACATCAACCTCTAATATGCTTGGCAAAACACAAATGTAATATAATATGTACAGCAAATAATTGTATAATAGAACACAAAGATCTTGGCAACTGCAAATTATTAGAACAAGAGATAACTGCAAAACAAATAAGCATATTTTCTAAACTAAACAAAAAAGATGGCTTAGATAAACTAACAAAACTTAGAATAGCACAAGATTTTCAAATAACAGGCTTAACAGAAGATATATAGGATGCAAAAACAGAAGTAGAAAAGAAGAAATTTTGGAAGAACAATCTAGCATGTCAAACAATAGCCAAAGCAAAAAATATAAGTATCCCTTAGATTGTAGGCCAACACAGGCAAATTTGCCTGTGTTTTTGCATTTTTTTAGCTCTAATCTACTTTTTTAAATTGTTAAAATATATAAATAAAATTTGGTATAATAATATTTGAAAATAAGGATTACTTTTTTG
>CAJVQA010002770.1:0-21112 GCA_910591915.1 Cetraspora pellucida | reverse complement strand
GTACTAGTAATAATCGATCCTAAAATGTAACCATAAATTTGTACTATATCAAAGATTAAGCTAATAAAAACCAACTGCCAAAAAAAAAAAAAAAAAAATATATATATATATAATAAATTGCTTTTAATAAATTGCTTTTAATAAATTTAATAGTTTATTTTAAAAGTTATATAACTTGTATATTTATTTTTTTATAGTATTATATTTTTAAAATATATATTACTAATGAAAGTGATCATTTGCCAAAATTAGATATATATCAATTATACTTATAATCAATTATTATCATTTGAAAATTAACTAAATATATATTAATTATTATCATAATCAATGATAATTGACAGGAAGAATTATAATCGATATATATCTATGTGGTTAGTAATCGATATATATCTCTATATAAATTTTGCTAATAATAATTATATAGAATTTTTCAATATTTAAGTCTAGCATTACTCAGTTATCTTAATAGTACCTAAGTGCAACCTGCTGCATTGTCTTAATTAGAAATAGACTGCTCATCTAACTATTTAAAGCTATACCAAAAGGGTCTTCTCTTTTATAACAAGCATATTAATTGTTTTTCAAGCTTCTTTTTTTTCATTTTTTTTTTTTTTTTTTTTTTTTTTTTATTATCTTGTCTTTTCTTTTTGTTAAGTTTTCTTCTATCTGAATACTTTTTTTTATTTTACTTGTTATGTTAATTTTTTTTCAACTTTTGTATCTTTTTATATTAAATTCTTCATATTTAATCATAGAAATATTTTATACTGTTCTTGTTACTATGTCAAAACATTTCTTTATTGCTTGCTTACTTAGCAGTTTATCAAGTTTTTTTTTTATTTCTACTGTAGTTAGTCCTTTTATTAGCAGCTTTTTATTTATAACTTCTTTTGTTTCTGTTTCTCTAAATAGTACTTTGTATAATATTTGCACTAGAATTCTAGTTTTTTTATTTTTTTAAGCCTATTTCATGTTATTGTTGTTAAAACCTTTTGTATTTGTTTCTATAAACTTTTTTGTTTACTACAGCTTGCTAAGTGTTCTTGAGTTTTATCTTTACTGCTTTGACAAACTTGACATTCTGTTGTCATATATACTTCTAGCCTTTTTTTATTTAGCTCTACTAGTATAATAGGCTATTAATTATACACTTGATTGCTGTAGCTCTTCTTGTGCCTAGTTTTCTTGAGGTACAATGTACTTCTTCTGTATTACTTATCTCTTTTCAGAAACTTGACCAGTTGTAAAATGCATGTTCTGTTTCTGGTTCTAGAATTCTAATTGGCTTTATATCTTTCTAATTAGCTTCTATTCTAGCATTTATGATTATTTTGCAAAAAAGTTTTGCAGATATATCTATTCTTTTATTTTTCTACTTTAGTTGGTATTCTATTTTTTTATATTTAAGTTTTCTGTCTAAATTACTTTTTTACAGTTTGTACCTTTTTTTATTAAAAGATCTGTCTTGTTATTCTATTTGTCTTTACTGTAACTTTTGACTTTAATTAATTTTATTTTGCTATTTTTTTTTTAACAAACTCTGTAATGTTTAATATCCACATTGTATTCTTTTTTTTCAGAATTTTTTCATTCCTTGTACTTTGTAATGCTTTACTAATATTTCTTACTGCTATATTGTTGTTTGTATAAATTTTTATATTTTTTCTCTCAAATACTATTAGAATTGCTGCTTATATTACTACTAGCTTTGTTAATGATGCTAATAGCTATTTTTTTAGGTCTAGTGCCACTTCT
The DNA here is from genome assembly GCA_910591915.1 of Cetraspora pellucida. Lineage (NCBI taxonomy): Eukaryota > Fungi > Glomeromycota > Glomeromycetes > Diversisporales > Gigasporaceae > Cetraspora > Cetraspora pellucida. The sequence continues at coordinate 19,354 of CAJVQA010002770.1, read as the reverse complement.
TCTTCTGACCAGTTGGCTTTCTTTCCTACTTGTACTTATTTGATACTTATTTTTCCTATACTATTTTTTTTATCTGTATAAAAAACATATCTTTCTTTGTTTCTTGTTGTAATTTCTATTAATTGTTTATAAGCAAATTATCTAATTCTTGTTTTCTTATTAGTTCTATTTCTAGTTTTTCTAGTTGTTTGAGTTCAACTAGTTTTTTTTCTTTGTTTCTTCATTCCTTTATTATTCTATTTTCTTTTAGTTAGTCTATTGTTACATTGATCCTGTTGTTATTTTTTTCTATTATTGATTCTGGAATAGCTTTTATATTGTGATTTTATTAAATTTATTTTTTATATTTATTAATTATCTGTGTTTATATGTTCTCACAGTCTTTGATTTACTTATTTCTGTAGATGTTTTTTTTTTTTCTTGTGCATTAGCCAATGCTTGATTAAAACTTTTTTTTTTTTTAGCTACTTTGCCTAATTGTTAATTATTCTTTAGTCCATATATGATTCATTCTTTTCTTTTTTTATCTTCTTTTATCTTTGTTCATATGATCTTTAATACTTGTGTATTATAATTGTTTACTTTGTATTAATTATATACTTTTCTGTTTGCTTGTATTATTAGCATCTTTTCTTCAATTTTGCTAAACTATTTTGACTTTTTCTCTTTATATAACCTTCTTTGAAAACTTTTAAGCTGTCTTTATATAATCAACTTTTTGTCTTTTGCATCTATTAGCTAATTCAAATAGATTAATCTCTAGCTATTTATTTTGGTGCTGCTCACTTTCTATATTTTTTTTTCTATTATGTTTATTATTTTGTTTTTGTATTCATACACCTTTCATAAGCATTCATTTGCTCTAATGCCTATATATATATCTTTTACTTTAGCTATTGTTCGATATGCTAGATTGTTTTTCTAATATTTCTTCTCTTCTGGTTCTATTTTTGTGTTCCATATATCTTTTGTTAAGCTTACAGTTTGGCAACTTTAAGTTATTCTAAGTCTTGTTAGTTCATCTAAGCTATTTTTTTTGTTCAATCTGGAGAATATGCTGCTTATTTAGTTTGTTTTGCTGTTATCTTTTGTTTTAATAATTTGCAGTTGTTAAAATCTTTGTGTTCTATTATATAATTATTTGTTATATGCATTATATTGCATTTGTGTTTTGCTAAGTATATTAGAAATTAATGTATTTTGTTAATTATTTTTTCTGTTATTTTCATTAATTGTAGCAGATATTCTAATTTTGGAATAATTATTGTATTGTTTATATATGCAATTTGGCTCATTGTCATTTTTTTGTATCTAAAGTTCTTAACTATTTGACTAACTATTCCTTTTACTTTTTTCCTAACTAATAACTCTTTCATTCTATTATTTAGCCAAATTTCTAGTAATCTTATTATTCTGTTTTTTGGTTCTTCTTTTATTTTGCTTTGTCCAAAAGAAATCTTTTTTTTTTCTTCTTTAAGCTTAGTGTTCATTATTATAAGTTTTGACTTAGATCTATTTATTTCGATATTATTGGCTTTGAAGAATTTTTCTGCAATTTCTAAGATTCTTAATAGTTGCTTCTTGCTATTTGCAATTCATGTAGTGTTATTTGCATATGCTTTTGCAGTTTGTCTATAACTTGTAATGACCTTGCTATAATTTCTTTCTTCTATTTTTTGTTCTACTATATAGCTGAATATTTCATCTTCTTAAATTCTTTTCAGTAATAGGTCATAAAAAAGCTGCCATATTAGAGATAAAATTACCTTACCTTGATCTATTCTGTCTTTTGCTGTTATTTTTTTTGTTAAGTCATATGCTGTAATAACTTTTAATTGTCTTTTGAAAAAAAGTTTCATTATATATTTTATCATTTTCTGTAATATTTTGACTCTTTTAAGTACCAATTCTAGGCTTTCTAATAGAACTGAGTCAAACACTTTTTTTATATTTTATAGCAATATCTATACTTTATTTTTCTTTTGGGCTTTTTTCATTATCATATTTAAAATATGTATTGGTTGTTTTGTTTAATTGCCTAGCAGATCTGTGTAATTTGGCCCTTTAAATATCTGTTTCTTTATAAATACTTTGCCTAATCTTTTCATTATTACTTTGATAACCACTTTTCTAAAAGTTTCAATTAATGCAATTGGTCTTATATTATTAAGGCTATAGCTCTATTTAATATCTTTTGAGATTGAATATATTTGTACTATCTTCTATTTGCTTAGTATTTCTCCTTTTTCTAATATAATATTTACAAACATTCTGAAAATTTTCTGTGGTTTTTTATTTGCATATTTGATTAATATGTAGCTTATATCAGATATTCTTGAGATTATGCTTATTTTGAGTTTTTTTAGTATTTCATTTTATTCCTTTTCATTTACTTCCTTTTTTACTTTATTATACTATGAGTCATTAATCCAACTTTTTGGCTTATATATTTTTTTCATTCTTCTGACATTTCTTTTAGCTTGATTTTTCTTTTTCTAAACTAATTTTTATAATGTTCTTTTAGGTTTGTTTTAATTGCATTTGGCTTCATTATTAGATTTTTTTTTTCCTCTTGTATTATGAATCTGTCAAAAACTATCTTCTTGTATAGCCTATTAAACAGGCTTACAATTATCTTACTAATCTGTTTTAATTATTTCAAATCTTTTGTTTATATTTTCTTAGATCTGCTTTCTTTGCAGCTACTCTTATTCTTCTTTTTCTTTTTCTTTAAGTATTTTTTGCCAGCCTTTAATATCTTCTATCTAGGCCTCTGACCACTGTTTGTACAGTTCTGATAACATCACTCCTATTTTTCTTTCTATTGCTTTGAGTTTTTTGTTTATTTCTTCTTTTTTTTTTTTTCTGCCTTTTGAATTTTCTTTTTTTTTTGCTTTTTTGATTATTTGTTGCAGCTCTACAATGTACTTATGCTGTTGTTGTTTTCTTTGATTTTGCTTTCTGTTTATCTTTGTATTAAAAATCTTCTTTTTCAGAATATATTTGTTGGCTGCTTCAAGTATAGCATATTCTATTGCTTTCTATATATTACTTATTGCATTTGTATTGCAATTAATATCAAAATTATCTTCTAACAGTTGTTTTGTTGCTTTCTTTTATTCTAGCTGTTTTTTGTAGTTTTGTTGTATACTCTTTTTAATTTTCTTGTTTCACTTCATTATATAAATATACTGTTCTTGTTTAATCTTTACATTTAACTTCTGTCTTGCTATTATTTGCTACTGCATATTCTAGTCATATTTCTATAGTTATTATTTTGTAGTTACTATTAGTCAGTTCTTCTGCCTCTTCTATTTCTGCTTTCTGCAAACCTAATGTAAGCACTTCTGATATTTATATATAGTCTATTCTTGTTACAGTATTTTTGTTTGACCATATATATGCTTTCTTTATTAAATGAAAGCTTCTGTACATATTTGTAAACTCTGGTTTTTTAAGCCAGCTAAATATTATAACTTTTTATAACTTGTTGTTTGTAGATATTGTTTATCTAATATATTGTCTATTGTGTAATTAAAATTTCTAAGTATAATTATTTGTATGTGTTTTTTTTCTTTGAAATTAATTCTACTACTTTTTGTTGTATGCTTCTGCTAATTAATTTGTCATTTGACTGTATATATATTTCTATTACAATTAGCTCTAATTGTTTGAAGTATATCTGTACTTCTATCATATATTGACTGCTTCTCTTTACAGCTCTTATATGCTTTTTCTATTTTTTATCTTTAGTATTTTCACATCTGATTTTTTTTTCTTGTTTTATGTTACATTAGTCCAAAACTTTTTATACTGTATATTTAGACTATATAATAAAAAAATTTTTTTTCTTTCTGCTATGTTTATTTTCACTATATCTAGAATTGTTATTTTTTCTTTTTTTTGCCTACTTAGTCAGATTTTTTAACTTTTATTTCTTAGTCTTAAGTCTATTAATATTATAATATACTATTTTAAATTTTTTCTGGCTTTTTGTTTTTACTTTTTTTTGAGTTAATTATTCTCTAACACTATTATATCATCTTCTTTCTCTTTACCTTTTCTGCTTTTAATTTCTGATAAATAAGAAGACTGTTTTATTTGTCTTTTCTCAAATGTTTTTTTTTCATTTTGCAGAAATTTTATAATCTTCTTATCCATATTTGTATTTTCAATTGTGACTACTTTCAGAAGCATTGGGCAGGTTAAGCCTATCCTTCATTTATTATTTCTAACTTTTCTAATATGTTTTGAAGAATCTTTTGATGAAGTTTGGTTTTCTTTCAAACCTCTTTTGCTTTTTTGCTATTTTTTTTGTTGCCTTTTCTATACTTCTTTTCAGTGTTTTTTTGGTTTGGTTCTTGCTTGTTGCTTAGTTTTTTTTAATTCTAATTTCTTTTCTTCTTGCTTTTATATATTATGTTTGTATTTGCATGTTTCTTTAATATTTGTATGTTCTATAGCTGTTTTTTCTTTTAACTCCCAATATAATGTATAGTTGTAATATCTTATTGATTTGCTTATAAATTTTTTTAAATCTATGTTATTTGCAAAAGTGATTGTTGTTATACTTTTTGGGTTTCTATTTCTGTTTAGAGAAATATAAACTGCTTTTGCTTTCTTGTTTTTCAAACATCTTAGTAGCAAAACCTCAAAGGCTTCTCTTGCTAAATCCATTAGTTTAGCAGTATGTTGTTTCTGGTTCTCTTTCTGTGTATAGTTTTCAAACTTCTATGTTATCTATACTAGATTGTTATTACTAAATAACAATGACTATAAGACTCTTTCTTTTTCTAAAAATGTAGACTATATTATTGCTAATACTTTGAATTTTGTTCTTTTAATCTTAACTACTTGTGCATCTTGTATATTTCTGTAAATAAATTTGACTTCTTTTTTTTTATATTTGCTAGAAGGTCTCAGATTGTTAAAAATTTGTCTGTTTTTTTCTTTTTCTGTTTCTTTTTTTTTATTCTTTTTATTATGTATTTTTGTTATAATATTTTTTTTTTCTTCTTGGTTTCTATGTAATGCTCTTGTTTTTGCATGTTTTTTTTGATTTTTTTTTCTCTTCTTTCATTATTTAAACAATGCCTTTGAACAAATCCTATATCAAGTAAAGAAAAGAGGAGGTAAGTCTAATGCTTAAGTATCTATTAAGAAGGTAATTGTGCATCCTTTATGATTTGTAGTTTTTCTCTCACAAATAAGCATCTAGGACTATTGTAAAGCTTATAGAAAATAGATTAATTTTTTTTTATTAAATAAGAATCAATTATAAAAATTTCAGAAAACCAATCACAATTAGTAGCTTGTCTTCTTTTATTTTCTAATTTACCAGGTTCTAAAAGATAATAAACTTCTGTATAATTAAATAAAAGTAGTTTATTATAACCAATTAGTCTTTTATGCTTTATTAAAGGTTTAGCTATTATTTTTTTTCTTTTAATACTTGTTTAATAGCTTTATTAGAAGACATACTTATTAATCAAATAAAAGTATTATTATAAATATCATTATTTATATGAAGACCCTTAACTTATTTTCTAGATTTATCAGTTAAAAGTAAATAAAGATCTTTAGCATCTTGCTGAAAATAAGCATGTTTTTCAAATTTTTAATAGTCACATTTAGCAATAGCTATGCCATATTTAGAATTAGCATACTGAATTTTTATATTATGACTAAGTAATAAATCTCTACACTTACTCAAAAATTCTGTATCTTTATTAATAATTAAAACATTTGGCTAAATAAGAAGGCAATTAAGATTATCATAAATTTTTTGAAATGCTTTAGCTACTTGTGCAGAAGATTTCTTGATTAAAACAAAGCTATGACAAAACCTAGTAGCTACATCTTTTATTACAAACATATGTTTATAAATTTGATTACTTATTTTATTATGAGACATAAGAGTAGTATCAAATTAATGTATATTACTTAGTTCTTGTATATTATTAAAAAAAGCATACTGAATAAACTTTGGTCAAGGCTTGTGAATTTGATGCAAAGCTTGCCTGTTTAGCCAATTTTTAATCTTAATAAGAGAAAACCTATATTTGGCTTTCTTACAAGCATCTAGTATTTTTTAGCAGTTTAATAATAGCTTTAGATTAGTAATAGAGCTTTTGCAAAGTAAGATTTCAGTTAAGATTACATGTTTTTTAAGGATTAATATAAATAACTGGATCTTCTATTCGATTGTTTTTTGTAGATTTAGCAATTTCTTAACTGCTTTCTCACAATTTTTGCTTAAAGCCAAAAAATTAAGATATCTCTTAAATCTTTAAAAAATTATAGTAGATAAAAAAATATGAAGGAATTGCAACAAAGTAATCAAAAACTTAATAAAATAATATCCTAATTAGCAAAATCAAATAGTAATTTTGAACAATAACTATATACTTTAGAATAAATTATTAGTATATAAAAAGAAGAATAAGATTTCTTAAAGAAGAGTTAAATAACATAATCGAAGTTTTTACAAAAGAGAAAAAGGAGTTAAAAAAAGAAATTTCAAAACTAAAAAGAGTTGTTCACCAACTCGAGAATGAAAATAAAAAAAAATAAAAAAATTTCAAATAAGAATAGATTAATGTTAGAATTTGATAAGCATAAAACAAAATTAAAAACTAGAATATAAGAAATATCTAAATTAGCTAAAAATATACCTAAAACACAAGATTATACAACTAGATTAGTAAATGAGAATGAACAGCTTAAACAAGAAATAAATATAATAAAAACCAATTAAATAAATAAAGTTAACAAAATAAATTAGCAAAAAAATCATATTACAGACTTATTTTATCAAAATTTTGTATTAATATTATTGAAGTATAGAGATACATATAAGTTAAAACTTATAAATACTAGAGAGGCTTTACAAAATGCAGAAGCACAAAATTTTAATAAAAACAAATCTGATTCTAATAAAAATTCTATAATTTTGATTAAAATTTAGATATAAGTACAATAGCTAAATTAGCTATAAACTGATTTTTAAATGATACAACAATATGTAGAACTATTTTAAAAAATCAAATTAAAAGATCAACAAGGGCAATTCACTAAAAATATACTAATCTGCAACAAGATTTGGTAAATGAATGATAGAACTATGATATGTATATGCAAGAGCATAATCAAGTAGTATAAGAGTATAATCAGTTACAAGCTATTGCTCAGAATCAAGTAAATAGAATAATAAATAATATAGCAAAAAAGCAAACTTGTATTAATGAATTGCTATATGAAAATTTTGTTTTTCAGTTATTGTATTATTAAAATACTCTTCATTTACAACAATATAAAGTTGATAGAGGTTTGCTAGAATATAATCGAGATAGGTTATATAAATGATATAAGAAGTAGAAAAATAAGACTCATACAAAGTGTAAAAATATTTTAATTTTAAATTAACAATTTTTTGTACTACAAAATAACCTACCTAATATATAATGAATAAAAATAACAGGAATATCAATTTATTTTTTGATTAAAATGAAGATATATCAGATTTCTTTGCAAAACTTAGATTATATTTGCAAAACCAAGAAGTAGATCTAGTAGATAATGCAGAAAGTTCATCAACAAAAAGAGAAATAGCTATAAAATATTTAAAAGAATGTATAAAAGAAAGAGCTTTAGAATAGTTTGATGAAGAAATTATTACAAAACAGAATTAAGAATTAGCTAACTTACTTGATAATACAGAGCAAGCCAACTTAGTAGCTGTAAATAAGAGAACAGCAATTCAAATAGAAATCAAGTATTGAATAAAGCACTTGGCCAACCTAATAATGCAATAATTAAATTAAGAACTGTTGAGAGTTTTTAAGATAAAGATTTGCATATAGCAGATAGTTATTCTACTAACATTGCTATTAATACACCAAATGTTAATAATAGTACTACAGTAATTGTAGCTAGCATTTGTTTTAATCAAGTCATATGGTGGCTAAAAACACATTTTCTTATAATAAAAAAGAAGCTTCAGAATTTGCAATATGAAACAATTAGAAAATGAATATAACTATAGATAAATTATATAGAAAATTGTTACAAATAAGTAGACAAGCTAACTATAGGCCTGAAGAATTATGTAAAAAGTTCTTAGATGTTCTTTCTATTCTATGGCTTGAAAAAGCTAAGAATATTAATAAACATTTGCTATTAGATGAATTAGCTAAAAAGCTTTATAAGATAAAGTTATAATGAATTACTAGACATAAAAGAAATAGAATACCTAATCTGCTAGTATCTCAACAAGCATCTCAAGAAATATATAATCTTTTATTTATTTCAACTTTTTAACAGATAGCAGATATACAAAAATTATATCAAGATGCATTAGCATAGCAAAAAACTGAATTTTAGTCTTTATTAGAAAAGCAGAAAGCTGATTTTTAAGTACAGATGGTCTAGAAAACAGTTGCTCAAAAAGCACAGGCACCAGCTACACAAACTGTCAAACTGGTTAGACAGCCAAGAGGTTCTCCATCATCATTGCAATCAGAAAAAGATTTCTAGAATTATTATATATCTAAATTCTTAAATAAAATAGGTTTAATAAGTAAGAATAAATTAAATTTAGATTATTCTATAAAACTTTTTCAAAGACTTTATTTTCAACAAAACCAATTTATAAAAATAGATAGAATAGATTGAAAATATATAAAATTAATCAAATAACATCTTAATTTGAAAGAATAATACTCAATAATTAATTCAAAAAACCTATAACTAAATCAAATTTACACATTACTATTTTCAACTTCCATTTATACAGTTCCAATATACGCCTCTAGCTTCAAATAATGAGAAAGATAATAATGATGATTATAATGAAGAAAATAATAAATGAACTGAGTATTATCTACCAGAAAAAAAACAGATACTAACAGAATATAGCTAGTTCAAAATATATAATAAGCTGTTACCAAAACTTTTATTGGCAATGCATAAAATATGTCAGTCTCATATAGTTCAGAAAAAAAAATCAAAATTAAATAAGTAGTTTTTGTTATTATAATACTTGCATTGTAATATAAATGATCTATTAATTACTAATTCTTTTTTAGATAATATGAATAAATTTAGAAAAGTAAATAATGCAACAATTAATGCTTTGAAGTGAAAAGCTGATAAACCTTCTGACTTTGCTATAAAAGGAAATTCTAAACATATATCTAAATTATTAAGATAGTATATAGATATACTAATTAATATAAAGAACAAGAATGATAAGATTGTTACAGCTACTAGAAATTTTGCTCATATTAATAATAATAAACTTGAACTAATATTATGTTTAGATATAATATGAATTTAAAAAGTTTAAGATATTTTTGATCCAAATAAAAATTAATTTCAAATAAAGTTACATAAGAAAACTTATATTATTCTAACATTTAGCAAGACTCTAGAAGTTAAAGTTCTACCAAAAGAGAAGCAGGTTTACATAATTTAGCCCAAGTATCTAGTCTGACTAGTAAGAATAATTTAAAAAAAATATGTAAATTGTATGGACTATGAAGATATAACAATTTATATAAAAGAGCTTAAAAAGGCATTATTTTCTAGCATTCAATTGAATTTAAAAATTATAGAATACTATAATAATTTACTTGATCAATATAAAAAGATTTTTCTAAATTCAAATAAGGTTGAATAATTATTTAAAAACAAGAGCACTACCAGATGCTCTAATTTTCTCTATTTTAGAACTAGTTCTCTTATACAAATTTAAGCCATTTTTGGAAAATTTAATAAATGAAATAGAATTAGAAATGCAAACAATTTGGGTTCTTAATTTTTTTCTCTTAGTCTTTTTTATCTTACTATCTGAAACAACATTCTTTTTCAAAGCTGAATCAGTAGATTTTCTTATTTTAGTATCATGTATCTTATTTTTCTGTACTATAAATGCAGAATTAAATTTATTAGCATTATGTTTAAAATCTTTATTTAAGCTAAATATATTAATATTTAATTGCAATGTCTCTTCTCTAAAATCTATTAGTGAATAATTCTCTTTTCATATTTGATATACACATTTTGTTGATATTTTGTATTTATTTGTTATAGTTTCTAATACATATTTTATTAAATTTCTAGTATTAATAATATCTTATATATTATTATCTAATAAAAAAAATGTATCAGATCACAAATATCAAACTTTTTTTTTTGAATTCTGTAAAATAATATATTTAAAATAAAAAAATATTTAGATAATAATTTGAAAAAAATTTAATACTGTTTTGATATATATCTAATCTTTATTTAGTATTTTTAAATTATTTGATTAACATCCAATCCTATTTCAGTATTTCAAAACTATTTGGTTAATATCTAATCTTATTTCAGTGAAAATTCAATTTAAATATATCAGTTAATATCTAATCCTTATTTGATTTGCTATTCTTTTTAATTAGTATTTGATTAATATCTTTAGTCAATATTTGATTGCCATAACTACAAGCAATACAATAAAAACTTATCATATCTCATGATTCAATAGAAAGCTAGATATTGTAAGATTTAATCTGAGAATATAGAGGCATTGTATCAAACAATTTCTTATCTTTATTGAACACTATGTTATTTATTGGCAAATCAGTACTTAAATCAATAAGGGTTTCAGTTATAAGATTCTTTTTTCTTACTATTGAATTTTCAGTTATTTAAGTCTGATTTAAAGAAAACATATTTTGTACAGAGTCAATAGAATATTCTTATCCTCTTCATATTTGATAAATATACTTTAATAATGTTTTATACTTATTTATTAACTTATTTAAAATTTTATATCTTGGTTTTATATTGCAGCATTGCATAATATAAGAATAATCTTTAAAAAAATACAGTGATGCATCAGATCTTAAATATCTATTCATAATTCTATTATATATATGATAATTGATAATTTGTAAATTATAGGTATTATTAATATTAGTTATTTACTATTTAATTTATTTTTAGCTATTAATAAGAATACAATAAAGAATTTTACTTATAAATTTTTTAAATATATTTATGACTAAGTTGAAAAAAATATATTCAATATATATATCTTAAAAGATACCAAGAATAAAAAGATTCTGAAGGGGCCAAGTCATTGACTTAGTAACATTCATGAATTAAAACTTGAGAAAACATTATACAATAACATCAAAACTGCTTCTGATATTGCTAATAAATATAAAAACCTCTAGGACATATATTTAAAACAAAAAAAGGTATTATGTTAGTTAGTATATTTAAAATAATCTAAATTACTTGCATAAAGAAAATAAAATATGCAAAATAATTTAAATTACTTATATGAAGAAAATGTTTATATGCAAATTTCTATAAATTAAATTATTTTGTTAACTAAGCAACTAAATAATATAAATAATAAACTTATGTCTCAAATTACTTGTAAATAAAAGTCTTATACTAATCTTAATACTAAACAGTTAAAAAAATAAAACTGCTAAAGTCTGAGATTAATTTAAAAAATTCTGAAATTGTCTCTCTTAAGACTAAAATAAATGAATTAAAGACTAAGTTAGAACAAACAACATGAAAAGCTTTATTAAAGAATAATGATACTACACAGTTACTTTACAATTCCTTTTTTAAGATTAGAGTGAAAGAATTAAAAAATGAACTAAAGAAAGTTATACATAATTCATTAATTAAAGATAGATTAATTTTTTGTTTTAGGTTCAGAATAAGTGATCTGAAAGATGAATTAAAATAGATTCTTCTAAAATCATATCAATCAATTAATAATTTAAAAACAGGTGACAATACTATAGAAGAGGTATTTAGTTTTTCTAAAATACCTTCTTTATCTTTACACTACTTAGAACTTAAACCTGATAAAAACAAAATAAAAGATGTAATAAAACCTTTTATAGATTATGCCTGCCTGCAATAAGCAGAAAGAGAAACTTAATAATATTCAAGCTTTACCTATTGTTACATTAGGAGTTAATAATGCTTTAGTTAATGATTAGTATATAATTCTGTTTATATTTATGCTTGTTATTTTATCTTTAGTAATAATATTAATTATATGGTATATATACAAGCAATTTTTTTGTCTAATCAAAAAGAAATAAATTTTTTATTCAGTCTATAAAAATCAAAATTATAGTTTCCTGAACTATTATGCAAAAGAATCAAAAGACAACTAAACTGCTTCTTATGAAACTTTATCTTATAAATATAGATAAGGCCACAAAACATGAATCATTCTGAATTCAATCATTTTGTCTATCTAAATCTAATTAATAAGGAATTATCAGATAATCTTTAGATATCAATGACCACAAAATATTTTTTTATTACTTTATAAACTTTTTTTGCTAAAGACTCATAATCATCATATATATCTTTAAGAATTTGTTTTATATTATCTAATATTTTACATTTATGATGCAATAAAATATATTTAAGATTTGTATATATGTTTAAATAGGTTTCATAAAATGCTAAGTAATATAAATTGCACTAATTCCTTCATGTCTACCTGACCTAAAGAATGATATAATTTTTAGCTAAGTTGCTAGAGGCTTATTGACAAGATCATCAAATATTATAACAGTAAATCAGCTAACTCTTTTGAAAGATGAAATATCAAGTAGTTCTTCAGATATGATTAGCTTAAATCTCACATTTTTATACTATGAAGCTTGCTTATCTATAGCAATAAATTCATAAAAACATTGTACTGTTTCTCATAACTCTTCATCTTGATGTTGCATAACAACAATTAGGTTATTATATAGAATATATCTTTTATAAAAATTTTTGCTTCTGCCTTTTGGTATTTTATGACTATGCTTTTCATCAGACATCTATCTACAGATATATTTTTGAATATTTACTTCCTAGAAGCAAATGTACTACCATGTTTGTCTTTTCAGACTCAGAGGTATTTGCAACCAATAATCTAAATAGATTTCTAGATACAAATAGATTTTGTTTTTTTGAAGGTATAGTTTTATCTAATTTGCATAGTTTATAATATTTCATATTATTTAAAAAGTAGAATATTTATTCAAAAAATATTTTTTGTTAACCAAAATGTCTAAAAAATTATCTTTAAGTAATGCAATAAAGGTAGCTGAATCTCATGCTAAAAAATGTTTTTCCAAAAAATACATTAATAATATAACCCTAATGTATTAGAAATACATGAAAAAACATGAATAATTTGCTATATTTAATAGTATAAAAAATAGTAAAACATAGTGCTCTACTTGTTCAGATACTAGACTTAATATTTTAATTACTAAAGAATTAACATGTAACAAAAATAGTGAATGTCTTTTAAAAAAATATATTAATAGTAAATTAGCTTTATTATAGCATTGTAATAAAGAATATGAATAGTACACAAGTCTTGCTAGTATAAAATATAACAAGTGGTGTCCAAACTGTACATATAGAAAACCACTTACTCTTGAAATTGCTAAGCAAATTGCATATACTAGAAATAGAAAATGTATTTTTAAAAAATATGTTAATAATAGTTCACCTCTTTTATAAGAGTATAAAAATAGACATCAATTTAATCTTTCTTTTTCAAATATCAAAAATTAGAAAAATTAGTATTATAAATATATAAAACTTGGTCTTGAATTCACTCAGAATTTAGCAAATAAAAAAAGTGAGACATGTTTTTCTAGTTATTATCATAACAGATATACACTACTCTTTTGGAAATGTTCTGAAGAATATTTATAGTTTGTTCAGATTAATAGTATTCAAAGAAGGACTTGGTGCCTATATTGTGTAAGTAAATCTAAAAAACTTGGCAATGAATATGCAAAAAAATTAGCATATAACAGGAATGAAGAATGTTTATCTGATGTTTACATCAATTATACAATGCATTTATACTAGAAATGTTTTAAATCACATAAATAGTTTGCTTCTATTAGTGGTATTAAAAACAAAAACTATTAGTGTTTACATTGTGCTAGTACAAAGTTTGATATCTCAATAGCCAAATTTATTGCATATAGCCAAAATGGAGAATGTTTGTTAAATTCCTATATTAATAGCAAAAATCAATTACTCTGAAGATGTAATAAAAACTATCAATAGAATGTTATCCTTTCTTATATAAAAAATAATAATACATGGTGTCTATTTTGCTCTAAATATAAATATGAAAGATTGTGTTAAGAGGTTATATCAAAATATTTTAGATCACTATCTAAGATACGTTGACCTAATTTTCTTAAAACTTTAGATCATCTAACTAAATTAGAACTTGACATTTATTATCTACAATATGGATTTGCAACTGAAGTATAAGAAAAACAATATAAAAGATATATTAAATTCTTTTATAAAGGTGATCCTAATAATTTCATTAAATAGCAATAACAAGATCAACTTAAGAAAGAATTATGCAAAGAGAATTAGATTGTTTTAAAATATATTTGGTATTATAAAGACTCATATAAAGTTATTTCAGAGCATTTACAAAAATTGAGTCTTATTGAATAGAGTTAAAACTTTAAATACAAATTAGTAATTCCATTTATTTAAAATGTTCTCAATCAAAATTATATAACAATATTTTATTTTATTTTTTTACATATTTATATACATGTTTATAAAAAAAACTTTTTATTAAGCAATAAATAAATAAATAAAGTATTTGTTTAAGGAAAAGATTTACTATTGATAAAATGCATTATTAGCAATTAAAGAACAATAATTCTTTGCTAAAGCAAAAAAGACTTAACAGAAACAATTCCTATATCTCAATACTCTTTCATATCCAAAAAGTACTAGAATATTGCATCTATCTGTTACAAGACCTAACTATTATTACAAGAAACCAGACTAGTTATTATTGCAAAACACTGGGCTTAAAACAAAATATGAATATAACAGTTGTTTGTTATGAAACCTAACCTGTTATTACAAGATGTAGACTTAGGACAAACTGTCAATACTCACAAGAGTGTTTGAATTTAAGGTATATAAAGTGCTATATAGCTTGTATAGATAATATCTGAAAAAATTTTTAGACAAATTACATATTATAATCATAAGGTTTAAAAGTCTAAGCTACAAATAAATTTTAACTACATAATATTTAAGATTTCATGTCACAGTCTATTAACTAAATATGCCTTTTATATTAAACTTCTATTACAGAAATTCAGAAGGTTTATTATAAAAAGCTTTATTGATCTATATTTTCTCACTACTTCTTCTGAATAGTAGAAACTTAGCTCTTTTATTGAAATGCATTCTGAACCAGATTTTATAAAAAGTAACTGCCTTTATTTTTACAAAGAAGAACTACAAAATATTTGTAAGTTATCAGAGTTTGATGATAAGCAGAAGACTATGGCATTGAAGCTAATTGAAAAATATGAAATAGACAAAAAAAAGTATGCAGAATTGCTAAAAACTTATAAGAACCAAATTACAGCCTATTCAATTAAATTAGATATTTTTAAGAACAGAGTAAGTATCTTGCACTATCCTAACAAATATTTTTTGTTAAAATGTATAGCTTATAAATATTTTAAAATTATATATAGCTTAAATTATTGGCTAATATTGCAAGGTTTGCAAATTTTATAATTTACATAATGTTCATTCAAGCTAACATATCTGTTAGTAGACATAAAGTACAAGAAAAACAGATAATGTTAGGTTATAATTTATTAACAACTAATCCAAACTCTAAATTATCACAAGGAATTAAATATGACCTTGATAATAAGATAGATGAAGAGGAGTATGACATAAAATGAACAATTAATAGTAGTAAAAGTACTAGTTGGATAGTGAATGAGATTAATATCTGTCAAAGACTTACAGAGTATTAGGAAACAGGCTTTTCAAAAACAAGACCAGAATATTATGAAGTAATATTGTTTACTAACAAAAATCAAGATGGGTTTTTGAAAACATTGAAGAAAAACTTCATTATACAGATGCATAAGGAAATAGAGAGAAAGAATGATAAAACTAAAGAAAATATTGAAAAAAAATAAAGTTATTTCTAAATAATATTATTACTCGCAATATAAAAGAAACTAAGAAAAATCTTAAATTACAAAAAAATAATACATTCAAGAAGAATTTTGTAATATTTTTTGTAAACCACATGTGAGTTTTATATTTTGCTCAATTTTCACTAATAAGTGCAATAAGACTAATTAACTATGGTTTATATAAGATTAAGTTTATTAAAGATGTAAATGTACTTTTTGAGGATATGTTTAAAAGAACATTCATTGCAATAGTTCTGGCACCAATCTTTAATTAACTTTTCATAAAAAACAAAAAGATTTGGTTTACAAAGTATAAGAAAATATGTCTTAGAGCAAGTGCTGAAGAACAAAATTCTCAGAATACAGATGATAAATGATACTTATCTGGTAAGAAGATTGATACAATTATTGCATTAAGAAATGATAATGAAGAATTCTCTGTTATAAAAGTAAGCAGTTCTTTATTAAAAAAAGATTAGTCTTATTTTATTAAAGATTAGCTAAAAATAATTAAAATGTTAAAAACATTGATAAATCAGTTTGTGAAACTTGTCCAAACTCTGATATTAGAATAATTGGTCTGTATGGAATGCAAATATATTGTAAGTTTTAGACATTATTATTATTGATTATTGTATGTTGCTAACTCTTGGAGTTCATAGTATATTAAGTTATTCTACATGAATTTTGACTCAAGTTCTCAGAAATATATACTATAAAAAAATTATTGAAATTTTTAATTTCAAAAACCTGAAAAGACATGAGAAATTCACATGAAGCTATAATCAGATTCTTAAAATATAAGGTTGTATAAAGTTGCATTACAGAAGGAATAGAATTCAGAATACAAAGCACTAACATTTTTTATAAATTAGCATCTGTTATCCAAAAGTTCAAGTACAATAGAAGATTTTTTGTAAATAGAAGATAATAGCAATGAAGAGTTTCAGAAAATGACAACATGAACAGTTTATACTTCTAAATATATAAAATATAAAAAGGTCTAATTAAGAGTAAGAACATTAAAATAGAAATAATCAAAAAAGCATAAATCACTTAATGTTTGAGTTTACATTAATAATAACATGCATATTATATAAAATATATTATATGTATCTTAATATTCTTATAGTCTAATAATTTACATATTTGTGTTTTTATATTTCTATATAATGATTTAGTTCAAAAAATAAATTCTCCAATTTCTGTTTTGCCTAATAATCTGATAAAATTGTTCTTTTAAAATTTATCAGAAAATTAATATGGATTAATAATAATTATAATAACTTATCATTCATATTTTTGAGCTGTCTGTATTCAGATATGATTGGAGTTGGAGTAGATATAGAAATTGCTAGAGAAAATAAAATAAGTATAAATAAACTTCATTATATATCATATTTAGGATTTTGTAAATGAGTTAATATATAAAATGATAATTGAATCATGAAGTGCATTAGTAAAATTGGCAAGAATAAGTAATTGATCATCAGTTCACATCACAATTTTAATATAACTCAAGTATAAGGTACACTTCTTTTTATACAATTATATATGAAAAAAGTTTATCATGTTTACATTGCACTTTCATCACATCTATATTATAGAAATATAAAAGAAAATTAGACACAATGTATATTTTGATTTGTTTATTTTAGACTAGGTGATCTTAAATAAAAATAATAATTATTAGACCAAATTAGCATTATATCCAAATTCATTTATTCTTAATAAGATTTAGTAATCAGTGAAAAATAGTTATTTAATATAAATAACTGATTAACATGTATCTGAAAATTAGATTACATTAAAAATCATTAATATGTACAAATTAAATAATAATCTGAAGGATCAAGTCTTCAACTTTTCAATTTTCTATAAGTTTTGCTAGTATTTAAATTGTAATAATAGCCTTTATTATTATTGTCAGAAAATCTACAGAATCTTCATTGTTATTAAAGAAATCCTTACTTATCATATTTTCCAAATTAGAGATAGTAGCAAGGCTATAAGTATCTGACTCATAATATGATTCAGCAGATATACTTACTTTAGTATTTGATGTATCTTTTGGTTTGATCATGTGATTTTTGGCAGATTCTGTTATATGAATGTATAACTTTTAATTATGCAATAGGTTAACAATATTAATTTGAAATACTTCTTAATTGTAGAAAGTTTATTTGCACTGTAAGATTTAATTTACTTAATTTTATCTTCTCCAATTGTGCCAAATAATTTATATATAAGTTTAGTTCTTTGAGTTCTTTATACAAGCTTATACAAGAAAATCTGAAAAATATTGTAGCATTTTATTATAAATCTGGCCACTTGCCAAATCATATGCTCTTTTATCATTTCTATATTTTATGCATATACATAGCACAGAAATATCATAAAATTAATACATCTATATGTGAAAATGCCTCTTATGTAGTAATCTTTAATTCTGATAGCTCATATGAAAACATCTTCAAAATTATTAGATACTATACTGATGATGTAAAGAGTGCATTTATAGTTATTAATAGCTATCTCTATAAAGGTGTGTTTGTTATATTTGATCTTAGTAGGCTAAAGAATAATTCTCTTGTCATTTAACTAAGGTTTGACACACTATTGAATCTACAAAAAGAAATAGATACAAGGCAAAAATATAAGGAAAAAAGCAATTTAGTTAATTCATAATTTTAATGACAACTAGAGGCTTGTGAATTGCTTATTTTTAAAGTCTGATCTGACTTGCATTTAGGGTTAAAATTTTTTTGCCAGCCCAGTTTGGCCTATATATATTAAATTTTTTCATCAGTTCAGCCTGGTTTGGTCTGAATTGCAAAAATTTTTTATATAATTTTACAAAATTTTAGATCTAATCTGGTTTGCAATTATAAAATTTTACAAATTTTTTGGTTTAGTCCAGCTTATAATTATAAAATTTTGCTTCAGGTCTGGCCCAGTCTGCAAAAATTTGCAGGCTAGACCAGGTTGCAAAATCTAATACAGTTCTTAAATTTAATTTTATATCTGTAATGACAACTTCATTATTTTTCTAATGCTATTTTTGAGATTACAATTGAATAATATAATTTATACATTAATATTTATTTGTAATATATGCAAAAAAAAATAAAAATCTATAAAGTGTATATTAATAATTACTTATATTTTTTTTTATTCTTGGCTATATACAAATTTGAATCATAATATTTATTAATATAGTTTAATAAAAAATTACTAAAAAACATTATAAATTAATAAAACACTGATTTATTAATAAATATAACCAATCCATTTACAATTATTATTAATCAAATTTATAATAA
>CAJVQA010002769.1:0-21114 GCA_910591915.1 Cetraspora pellucida | reverse complement strand
TAGATTTTGGCTTGGCGACACTAGAGTAGGATTGAGGAGGAGGTTTGTTTAGAGTATTGTTAGATTGATTGGAATTGCTAAGATTGTTGGAACTTGGGTTAGAGTTGTCGAGAATAATAAGAATTGGAGATTGATTAGAAACAGGATTGGTGTTAGTAGCTTTAAAAAAGAAAGAGTCAATCAGGTCAGAGGCAGCTTGGAAGTTTTGTTGAAAAGAGGCAATAGGAGAGTTAGTAGTTTGAGAAGATTTATTTAAAGTATTTTGAAAGATTTGTGTAAGATTTTTCTTGGTTTGAGATGAGCTGGCTTCATGTTGAGATGAAGTAGTCATACAAGCAAGATGGTAAACTTCATTATTCTTTGTGACATATTTTTCATTAGGATAGTGGCATTCATTTCTTTTGATGCAACCAATTGGAAGAGACCATTTAGGGCAGGTATGGTAGTGAATGTCAGGTGTGGAAGATGGAGGAACACTATCAGTCAAGGAAGAGAAGTTGGTCAAGAGTTGTTGAGCTGGTCTATTTAAATTTTTCTTTGAATTGGTATTAACATGAACTGTAATAAGTTCAATAGCTTGAGTATGGTTAGTATTGGTAGGTAAAATAAATTTGGTGTAATATTTGCCACAGAGACAAGTAATCACAGAAGTGGAGGAAGGAGCTTGAAAGAAGTGAGTGATTTTATTGGATCTAAGATTTTTAGTTAAGTAAGTAGTAGGTTTAACTTTAGGAGGAATTGGACGAGCATTGTTGCCACTTTCTTCTTCATAAAGGACAATTCTAAAACTGTTAGAAAAGTTTTGGTAGAAGTAGTCAAGATCTGCTGTATCTGGTTCTTGATTGGTTAATGTAAGCATTTTTGGAATATAGATGAATAAATAGAAATTATAGTAATAACTTAGAAAGTTTTTCTAAGTTAAAATTGTAATTAAATAGTTAGTTTGCAGGGATAGTAATAAAAACAGGAGTTGTAAGATTAGAAGGTCACTGGAATAGCACAGAGTGTTGCAAAAATAGCTGGGGTCACTGATGTGATTCAGGTACTGTTAACAAATAAGATTTGCAGTACAAATTGTTGTGTATTATTAATAAAAACTAAATATAGAAATAATTAAGTTATATTAAATGAATTTCTATTTATAGATAAGTTACAGAAATTTTTGTATAAATTAATAAAGTATAGATTGGGAAGTGATAGTATGGTTACACGAAAAATGTGTAAGAGAAAAAGGAGACAGGTAGGAACAAAAATAGGAAAAAGAAAAAGTTTTACAAGAGAATAAAAGAGAAATTTCATTATAATTTAGCCAATATTAGGTCAAAATTCTTCGTTTAGAGCTTGTTTTGATTAGGCAAATGTGTATTACAACTTTAATTAAGAGTATAGAATATGTTATTGCATTTTAGTAACTGTGAAAAAAAATTAATTGTTGAAACTGGGACCAAAGGCCATCAGTACAGTTTTCTCAATGAGTTTAAAAACTAAAAATATAATATTTGCAGAATATATGTAAAATTCCGAGCTGAACAAGATTACTTAAGACACTAGAACAGGTTGTCTTAGTAAAATAAATAGTTATAAGCATTTTTGTATGAATGATTTTTTAGTTACTTTTTTGTGTAATGGATTTGCAGAAAGAGTTTTACAAATTTCTTTATTTAATTTAATATTATAATTTAGTAATCTGTTAATAAGATATTATAATTTAGTAATCTGTTAATATGTATACTATTGTATTTTTCAAGAATATTTTTAAAGAATTTTTTGGTTGTGATTAAAAGAATTGATTATAGTTATCAATTTTTTGTTAAATTTTTTTTTGGGTTTATTATTAGTAATAAGTATTAAGTGCTAATTTAATTTAAATAAATTTGTAACAATACTATAATTTCTCTGTAATTTTTCTTTTTCATTATTTTTCTAAGTCTTTTCTTAATTACATACTAATTACTATAATTAATTTAGTTATATTTAGTTAATCAGTTTATCAAATATAACTAGGACTAATTTAGCAAATATAATATAAATAGATAAGCATTATTATAACTCATTTACTTTGCCTTATAATACAATATTGTTTATTAATAATGTTATTAACATGTGTATTAATGATCGATTTTGATTTATAATGATTTATATTTATTTTCTATTTTTATCTTTATTTATTATTAATTATATACCAGAATCTTCCAAATAGATTAGTAAGTCTTATGAGTGAACTAAGCTTCTATTTTTAATGTATTTTTATTCTTAAATTTATGTACTTTTAAAAATTATTTAAATTTGACAAAATTTTTTTAATAAAATTTTAAGTATTTTTATTGACAAAATTATATACAAAATACTTTGAATAATAAAATTTTTACAACTTAATAGTAGCAGAAAGCTTTTTACTACATTATACATATATTATTTTTACACTATACTATCTTTTTCTTTTGTTTTATACTTGTTTTTTTTAAATTTTGTTAGCTTCTTTCTTATAATTTTTCTAAACAAAATGGTTACCTTACAAGACTTAGTAAATTCTATTAGACAACTTGTTAATATACAAACTGCTTTAACACAACAACTTGGTCAAGTCCCACAATCCCAAACACAACAACAAGATGGAAATAACCCTGTATCTACAAAAATTGGTGTAAAAATTCCTACATTTAAAGAAGAACCTACTGAAAATATAGTAGTATTACAGTAGGGAGGCCTTCTTTTACTCCTTACTATAACAATGACATGGCTATAGGGATCCTTTACAGGTTTATAGCAGTGTCCAAGAGGGAAGTATAGTAGCTTTAACTATTTAGTGACTATACCCTTTTCTGGGCAGTTCAGTTAAGACAATACAACAGTTTATAACTTTATTAACTTGGGAGTGATAGATCTTGTCTATAAGAATTACTCTAGAGGGGGAATATCAATATAGTTTATAGATAAAGATAATAACTTTATTAAAGGAATAAGGCTATCCATTAGGTTTCTGTTCCTAAGGAATCCTTTTACACTTTATAAGAGTTACTAAACTAAAAGGTAAAGGGAGAAGGGTGTCTGTGACTTGCTTAACTTGGAGAAATTCTTAAAGTTTATATATCTGTTATCAATTGTTAAAGCTAAGCATCAAATCTTACTAATTATTAGAGTAAAGTGTCAAATGTTAGGTGTCAAATGTCAAGCATTAAGCATCAAATGTTAAGTGGCAAGCGTCAAGCATCAAGTGTCAAGCATAAGCATCAAGCATCAAGTGTCAAGTGTCAAGTGTCAAGTATCAACTGCTATAATTGATTTGTTCTATTTAATATAACTAAATAATAATAATAACTAATGCTAATAATAATAATACTAATAATTAATAATAAAATATACATTCATGAAACTATATTAAAATATTATAAAATTTTTTCTATAATATTTCTATCCTCTTAAGAAATTTGCTCTGCAAATTTATCTTTGAAGTCTTTAATCAAAGAAGTAAAATCTTTGTTAGTAAGCCTGACAACTTGTGTAGCAGCCAAGTATTTTGTCTTTTAGATTATAGCTTTTGGTCAAGGAGTGAAAATCTTTTGAATACAATAAGCTCCTTTCCAAATGTCTTAAGCTTTGTGAGCACCATTGGTTTCCTGTATCTGTTTTTTAATCTGTTTCTGGTTAGCTTTATTTTCTTGAATAAGAGTTCCCAAATAGTAGTAAGCTTCAAGAGTTTTGATCTGATTTTCTCTTGACTTGGCATAAATAGAAAGTCTTTCCAAAATAATATTAAGTTTTTTCTTCCAAGTTGTTCCTTTGAAAGGTGAGATTCGAGAGGCTTTCTGAGGTTCAAGAGGTTGCATAAGGTCTTTCTTTATTTTTGTAAGAGGATTTTGTTCATTTAATTCTTCTTCTAAGATAGAAATAGAATTATTAATTGGTTCATCTAAACTTCCAATAAGTTGATCAATTTCATTTAAAGCTGTTTCTTCAAGCTGTAGTGAAATATCGATAACTTGGTTCAGTACTTGGTCATTTCATAGTATTACATTTTGGAAGAAAATTCCTAAATTGTATTGAGCAGCAGGGTCTTGCCTCCAAATGGAAATAAAATTTTATAGGGCCTGAATAGTGTTAGGTTGCAGAATAATAGTATTCATTTTTAAATAGCCAAATTATTAATTTAGGGAAATTTGCACAGTTAGGTTGTCTATATATATTTTTTAAAGTAATATAAGATTTTCAAAATGTTTTTCATTGTGTCACTCCCTTCCCAATTAAATGTCTTTCAGAAATTTGCTAAGTTTCAACAACAACTATTGGTTCTCAAGTCTGTTTCTCATAATATTTTGCTAATTGATTACTATTATAATAGTTTTGTAAGATTTTTCCATCATTATTTCATAACTTGTAAGCATTATTTTCTAATTTCTTGTGAATTATAAATGGTCCTAGTCGTTTATTCTCAAATTTTGCTGATCTTGACGTTTTTAGTTCCTTTCATTGATCCATACTTTGTCACCTACTTCAAATTCTTGTACTTTAACTTTTGCATCGAAGTATTGTTTCTGTTTCTGTTGTGACTTATAAGTATTGTTTCTTGTATTCTCTTGCCATTAAGGCAATTTGTCTATTAGCTCATAAGCTCTATGCAGAATACTGTCTTGTAAATTAATATCTTCACTACTTCCTGGTGGTAGTTCAACAGGTATTAAAGCTTCAATCAGCAATGTAGCTTGTTGACCATAAATAAGTTAAAATAGAGTATATTCAGTAGTAGCATGTTTCTTTGTTCGGTAAGCTAATAATACAGCAAAGATGTAAATATCCTAATTATCTGTTCTTTTTACTTTGGCAAGTGATTCACAGAGTGTTCAGTTAAATCTTTCAACCATATCATTTGTTTGTAGGTGATATGCTGATAAGAATTTATATTTGATTAGGAACCTTTCATATAATATGCAGATAGTTTTGCTAATAAAGTTTCATCCTTGGTCAGATAAGATAATTTTTGGGGTTCCATGTCTACAAACTATTTCTTTAAAAATAAATTGTGCTAGTGTAGCAGTATCAGCATTGGGCACAGCTCAGGCTTTTGGCCATTATGTCAAATATTCTGTAGCAACAATTATATAGTGATTATTTTGTTTAGTAAGAGGGAGAGGTCCTACTAAATCAATACCAAGTCATTCAAAGGCTCATCCTATTTGAATAGAATGAAGAGGTTCCTTTCTTCATTCCTTTTGTCATTGTTGACATTCTGTACAAGTTCAAACATAATCTTGTACATCTCTATACATTTGGTTCCAATAATATCATTCAGCAATCTTATAGTACATGGCATCTGTTCCTAAATGTCTGGCAATAGGATGTTTATACATTATATACAAGATAGGTTCTACTTCAGTCTATTTAATAACTCTAAGGGGATGAGTAGAGTCTTTTCTATTTTTTTTATATAATAGTCCATGTTTTGTTTTGAAATGTCTGGCTTGTCTAATTAGTTGTTTTTCTTCTATATCTGTTAACTCTTCAGGTAATGTGTCTGATTCTAAATAATTATATAGGTTAATATATTGATCTAAATTCATTGGAATGGTATAGGTAGTGTCTGAGTTGGCAGCCTTGAGAGTGCATCTACATTGGAATGAACTCAGCTGGTTTATGAATAATTTCAAAGTTATATAGTTGTAATTTAAGTATCCATCTTCCAATTCATCCTTTAGGTTCAGCTGTCCTTAACCATTTAAGAGCATAATGGTCAGTAATAAGGATAAATTTTGCAGTTCCTAGGTATTTATGAAAATGTTTGATTGCCCAAACTATGACAGTACATTCTAATTCAGTAGCACCATAGTTTTTTTCTTCTTTTTAAAGGCTTTTACTTGTATAAGCAATTGGATGTTCTCTTTCATCTTTCCTTATTTGGCTGAGTGTAGCACCAAAGCCATAATAAGAAGCATCTGTAGCTAATATGAAGTAGTACTTGAAATTAGGATAAGCTAGGATAGGAGCAATAGTTAGTCTTCTTTTTAATTCATTAAAGGCTTTTTGTTGTTCAGAACACCATTCATATGCAGTATCCTTTTTCATTAAATGATTAAGAGGTCTGGCTATACTTGAAAAGTTTTGAATAAATTGTCTATAATATCTAGCAAGTTCTAGAAAAGATATAAGTTGGGTTACATTTTTAGGAGGTTGTATATTGTAAACAGCTTCTATTTTCTGAGGATCTGGAGCAATTCTATTTCCAAATATAATATGGCCTAAGAAGGGTAGGCTCTGCATCCAAAATTTACATTTTTCAATGTTAAGATGTAGTTCAGCTTTTCGAATTCTGGTAAAGACTTTTCGTAGATGTTCAAGATGCTTCTTGAGTAGACAATAGTGTCATCTAAGTATACCACTACAAATTTCTATGCAATTTCATCATAAACTCGGTCCATTAATCTTTGGAAGGTTGCTGGAGCATTGCAAAGTCCAAAAGGCATTACATTAAATTTGTAAATGTCATATTAAGTAATAAAAGTGATTTTTTCTTGGTCTTTAGGGTCCATATCAACTTGCCAATATCCACTAGAAAGATCTAGAGTAGAGAACCACATTGATCTAGCAAGTGCATTAAGCATTTCATCTATTTGAAATAAAGGATATGCATCCTTCTTTGTAACAGCATTAAGTTTTCTGTAGTCTATACAGAAATGTAATTTTCTATTCTTCTTTTGTACTAATACAACAGAAGAAGTCCAGGGGCTACTAGAAGGTCTAATAAGTTTATTATTGAGCATTTGTTGTATTTCTTTTTTTATAAATATCTGTTCTGTAGGTGGCATCGAATAAGAGTATGATTGAATAAGAAGAACATCTTCAGTATAAATTTTATGAGTAACCAAATTAGTATGGCCTAATTCAGTTATATCTGATGCAAAAAGGTCTGAAAATTCTTCTAATAATTTTCTAAATTTTTGTCCTTGTTCTGGTTATAAGGGTCCAATATTTACAGCTGTTTCAGAGATCAAGATGTATTCTTTATAAGGAATACAGATCTCAATAGAACACACCATTTGGGGTACAAGGTTGCTAGGATTTGTCTCAGGCTTGTCTGTGTTATCAGGTAGTTTTTTATCTTGCCTGGGATTCTCTAAAAATTTTGAGATCTCAAAAGATTTTCAAGGACATTTTCTTGTTGCCTTATATGTTGAAAATGGTTTTGGAAGAATTGTAAAATTTATGCATTCATGTCTTGCAGAGATTGAACATGTGTTTGCAATTGTTGGATAAGTTAAGCTTGTTGATCCAACTGAAGTTGCATCTTGGTAAAAGGTTCAATATGAATAGGGTCTGATTCTGAAGCAAGTTTGGTGTTTGGTGAATGTGCTAATGCAGTATCACAATCACTACAGTATCCTTCATGTTGGTCTAATTCTTCCTGATGCTTGACATGTAAGCATTCTTTACAAAGATCAACAAGGGTACTGAAATTGCGACGTAAGGTAGCAAGAGCAAATTGTCGATTATATTCAGGATGACTAGTATTAAAGGACTCATCTAATATGTGTTGAAGAAGAAGTTTATTATCCTCTTCAAGGGTTTCTTGTTCTCCTCATAATACTAGTTCCATGTCATCATTAGACCAGAGTTGGCTAAAACGATCACCAACTTGAGGTTCAAGAGCTTCAATAATAGTCTGGTTGTTTTTCCAGAGAAGAACAGCAGCAAGATGATATATGCGAGTCTGGTTTAGATCATATTGAGATCCAGCACTTTGATTAGATTTTGTATAATGTCTGATTCTTGTTCATAAGTTGTAGTTAGAATTATAAAGAACATCCTGACTGGCTTTATGAGCATATAAGTGCTCAAGCTCACAAAACCAAAGTTCTTTACTAAGGCTTTCTAGTTGGTACATTTGAGAACAAGGTTTTGCTTTTTGGCATACTTTATATTCTACAAGTATGCCATGACCTTCCCCTTATGTATAAAACTGAATACTTTGAGAGTCTTCTTGATCAAGGGCATAGTGAAAGTCAAAATAGCAAGCATGACAGAAAAGTTGATTGTTAAGAGCTCTTAGGGATTCAGGTCTTTCTGGAACATGGCATTGGCAACAATGATAAGTACATCTATAACTATAATAGGGTAGTCTTTGGGATTCTACTATTTCTGAGTTACAGCCACACTTATATGAATAGTTTTGCTTTTAGAGGTCAGCCAAAGAACAATCAATGCTAATATGTCCATAACTGTTGCAGGAGTTACAAATATTTTGTGGACAGGCTCTATAAAGATGGTCAGGTTGATTGCAAGTATGACAGCTAGCTCTTTTTGATGATTGTTGAAGACAGTGAGTGGCAATATGTCCAGGTTGTTGGCAATGATTACAAAGATTGGTAGAACATTGTGCAAAAAGATGATTTGGTGATCCACAGTTTCTACACATACATGCTTTAGGTTGTCTGGTTCTATGCTTAGGTTGGTAATCAGTCCATTCTTCTGAACTATTGCTAGAAGATAGTTTAACAGGTTCGACATCAAGTGCATATGCTTCCAAAGGTGTAAGATATTCCTGTTCATACAGCTTAAGCTTATCAGGATTAGTAACAATAGGTTGAGCTAGAAGTGGTTGGTCATTTTCATAGATGATAGAAATGGCATGCTTTTTACCTTTCCACTTAAAGGAATAGCATTAATTCTTCCAGTTGTAACTAGCTTCAACTTTCTTGGACCAGTTATTACCAAGAAGGATAGAATATGAAGTAACATCAACTACTTTGACAGTAACAGGAATAGTAATTTGGTCTATAGTAATAGGTAAATCTCGAATGACTCCTAAAGGTCTAGTAGAATTACCAGTAGCTGACATAATAAGGCTAAAGGAGGCTTGTTCGATTTTTAATCCTAATTCTTTAACTACCTTGTAAGCAATCATGCTTACAGAAGCACTACTATCAATAATAGCTTGGTAAGGTCTGTTTCTAAGTTGGATATTGCATTTAACAGGTGTAGTGTGGGTAGAAGATGTAATAATATTGGCATTCTTAGCTTTTTCACTTAAATGTGCTGAAAGTGCAGTGCTGATAGAAGGGTTGGCTAACAAAGTTTCCCATTTTTGTGAACTAATTGAAGAAGAAGAAGAAGGTGTCTGGTTCTGATCAAGATAGTGGACATCATGATAATATGGAAAAGAAGATCGGTTGGAGGAATATCTAGAGTGTTCAGAGCTTTTATTTCTTTAATAATTGGACAAATAATAGTTTCATTCACAAGATTGTCTTCTATTTTGAGGATGATCTTAACTTCTGGATTGAGAATAATTACATCGATTGTCTCTAGTAGGTCTTCGGTTGTAGGAGCCTTGTTTTTGTTTTTTAACTCTCTTTTTAGTAATGCAATTAGAAATAAAATGTCCAGTGTGTCCACAATAAAAACAAGTAGGTGGTTGTTTAAGTCGAGATGCTTGAGTAGGGGCTTCAGCATAGTTTACAGAAATGGTATAAGCAGGTTGTTATTGCTGAGCTAGGTTAATACTAAGTTGAGCAATTTAGTCAGTTAATTGCTTAATAGCTTGGTCTGTTTCTGAAGGCATAGCAGTAGCCATAAGCTTTCCAGTTTCCCATCGTTGAGCAGCAGTGATGGCAGCATCTAGGTCTGCTGGTTCAAATGCTTGAACATTGATAGCATATTCTGGTCATAATCCTTAAATAAAGAGTTAAGTAACAAAGGCAGCAGAAAAGGCTGTAGTAGGGTCTACTTTCTTTCATAAAGATCTAAATCTATTTATATAAGCATCAACACTGTCTGTTCCTTGTTTGATATCAAATAATTGTTTTTGCCAAACTGCTTTCTGTTTAGGAGTACTAAATCAAACTTTAAATAGATGCTTAAAACTTCAGTTTGGGGCAGCATCATTATTGTAAACATTAGGCTGAGGGTTTAGACTTTGGTACCAGTCTAGAGCAATGCCTTTTATGTATACAGAAGCAAGTTCTAATCGATGAGCAGCATTCCAACAGTTTGCTGTACCAGCTATTTGAAATTCTTGAAGCCAGGTGAGTGGGTCTTGAGTACTATCATCTAGAAAAGGTTCTATGGTTAATAAGACTTGTTTATTTCTACATCCTAAAGCAGTAGCTAAGTTATTAATAGCAGTAGCTGCATTTTGTAAAGTGTAATCAGCCATGTTATCAAGTGGGTCAGGAAGGTTGTCCAAGATAGGTGGAAGTGGAGAAAGAAATTGAGGTTGAGGTTGAGCAACAATAAGTTAAGGTTGAACTAGAATAGGTTGTAGTTGAAGAAGAGCAAGTTGAGGTAGGGGTAAAGAAGAAGGACTATCTTCAAAAGCTTGTAATGATGATGAGTCAGTAAGAGTATGATTTGAGCTAAAGGTGTTCTTAAGATCTACAGAAGCAGTAATATATTCTCCAGTCTTAATATTATCAGTAATAAGTGAAGAAGGTACTAAAAAATTGATTAAAAGAGGCTGTTGATAAGGTGAACCAAGAGGAGTATAATAACTAGCAGAGTGTTCAGTATAAGTAGCTATTTTACTATAAGAAAGTAGGCTATCTGTGAGGTTAGTTAATAGTGGAATATCAGCAGTAAGGGTTATATTATACTCTTTAGTTGAAGATAGAATAGGGCTTCCTAAATCTCCTAAATGTTGACTAAATTGACCAGGTTCTTCAAAACTAAAACTTTGGGGTGCATCAATATGAAGGTCAAATGTGTTTTGATGTTCAAAAGGTAAGGTAGGAACTTGTAAGAACTGGGTATATTTTTGAACTAGTGCTAAAGCAATTTCTCTAGAATTGAAGGTATTAGATTGATAATGGCAACTAAAAATAATATCTTGAACACAAAGGTAAAGTGTAATTCGATTGGGAAGGTTGGTAAGAAGAGTAAAGTTTTTCTGAGTTTTAGAAGTATGATACTTAGCATGGAAGTTAGTCCTATACAAAGTTCAAAATTTTCCAAAAAGTGAATGAGAACTAGTGCAGGTAGGCCAATAACACTGAAGACAAGATAAATCTGGGTTGGTTGCTTGAAGCACATCTACAACGAGATGAGTTCCAGTTAAATGGGCATTCTGGTGACTTTGTATATTTTCAAAATAAAGTTTAGCAGCAGTGTGAACCATAAAAGAAAAGTTCTCCCTTGTCTAAGAGAGTAATCAAAAAAAGTATTCTAACTCTAGAACAATACAGCAGCTATCTTCTGAGACAGTTATGTTCAGTGAAATTAATATGACAGCTATCTTTCGAGACAGGTTATGTTCAGTGAAAATTAATACGACAGCTATCTTCCAAGACGAATATGTTTGGTGAGAATTATTCAGCAGCTAAGAATCAAACTGGCTTTTTATTTTTGTTTTCCACCAGAAGGCACCAAATGTTACAGTAGATAGGCCTTCTTTTACTCCTTACTATAACAATGACATGGCTACAGGGATCCTTTACAGATTTATAGTGGTGTTCAAGAGGGAAGTATAGTAGCTTTAACTATTCAGCAACTATACCCTTCTCTGGGCAGTTCAGTTAAGACAATACAACAGTTTATAACTTTATTAACTTGGGAGTGATAGACCTTGCCTGTAGGAATTACTCTAGAGGGGGAATATCAATATAGTTTATAGATAAAGATAATAACTTTATTAAAAGAATAAGGCTATCTGTTAGGTTTCTGTTCCTAAGGAATCCTTTTACACTTTATAGGAGTTACTAAACTAAAAGGTAGAGGGAGAGGTGTGTTTGTGAATTGCTTGACTTGGGGAAATTCTTGGGGTTTATATATCTGTTATCAATCGTTAAAGCTAAGTATCAAAGCTTACTAATTATTAGAGCAAAGTGTCAGACGTCAGGTGTCAAATGTCAAGTGTTAAGCGTCAGGTGTCAAGCATCAAGCATTAAGCATTAAGCGTCAAGTGTCAAGCGTCAAGTGTCAAGCATCAAGCATCAACTGCTATAATTGATTTGTTCTACCTAATATAACTAAATAATAATAATAACTAATGCTAATAATAATAATACTAATAATTAATAATAAAATATACATTCATGAAACTATACTAAAATATAATAATAAAATTCATTCTATAACAGTAGCTTAGTTATTACAAATACAAACAATTTATTTGGCTCAAGAACTTACAGATGAACCAACTCAGATCTACTATACTACTACAGGTCTTAAAAATGCTGCCTTACATTGGTATTTGAATAGAATTGTCTTAAATAACAACCAACCTCTTTTGCTGATTGGGATGAGTTTGCAAATGCAATTAAGAATGCTTTTCAATCTCCTAAC
Organism: Cetraspora pellucida; assembly: GCA_910591915.1. Taxonomy (NCBI): domain Eukaryota; kingdom Fungi; phylum Glomeromycota; class Glomeromycetes; order Diversisporales; family Gigasporaceae; genus Cetraspora; species Cetraspora pellucida. Next base: position 8,847 of record CAJVQA010002769.1, on the reverse strand, counting down.
TATCAACAGTATCTTTATCAATACCTTAAAAAGATTAAACAAACTGGAAATGTAAAAGATTATACTACACAATTTCAAAACATTGTAGATCAAATCACTAATATGTGTGCCTTGGACCAAGTCTCTTACTATATTGATGAATTAAAACCTGCAATAAAGATGGAAGTTGCATATAGAGTATCTGAAACTTTAACAGCTATTATTGAATATGCAATAAGATATGATACTATTGCTATATTTGGATTTGAAAAACCTTTTGGAAGCCAAAAAAATACTTCAAGCCTACTCTATCTAACTATACAAGCAACAAAAGTAATGGCCCTGTACTTATAAAACTCGATTCTTCTAAAACCTATAAAAAAAACTTCAACAATAATTCAAAAAAGAAATTTAAAAAAGGAACTTGTTACAAGTATGGCATAACAGGACATTATATCAGAGAATGTAAAAAGAGTAGTAAAGCTAAGGTTGCTAACATGGAAGAGAAACTTGTAGCATATTCCTCAAATATTAAAGAAATAGAATTTACAAATATTGAGAAAAACAAGAAATGTTTAATTCATTTTAAGAAAAAAATTAAGTTATTCTGCAAAAATTTTGTTAGATAGTGGTGCTTCTCAAAACTTTATTGACATAAAGTTTATTGAACAAAACAACATTACAACTACAAACATTAAACCTATTGTGGTAGAACTTGCTAATAAAAGAAAAACTAAAACAAACAAATTGTAAATGTTAAAAAGTTGGAATTAGGAATCTACTATATTTCTGAAATTTAAGTTCAAGTTATTACTCTATAATGATATGATGCTATTCTTGGAAACCTTGGTTATATTATGCTAACCCTACTATTAATTGGAGAACCAACACACTTACTTTTCAATATGGCTCTAACTATAACTTTATCTATATTTCTCGTCAACAACTTGCTAAAGCTTCTACTAATGCTGAACTATTCACAATATATTTGAATACTCCAAATAACAAAAAAAAGGAGTTTGAATCTGAAGTTTAAAATTTAATTATTTAGTACAAAGATGTGTTTTCTAAAACTTTATCTGACCATCTACCTCCTAAATGAAGCCTTGACTATGTTATTGAATTAACAACTGGTGCTAAACCTTCATATTGACCAATTTATAGATTAACTTATGATAAAACTAATAAACTTAAAAGACAACTTGAAGATTTGTTATGAAAAGACTAAATCTATCTAAGTACTTCTCCTTTTGGTGCTTCTGTTCTTTTTGTTTATAAAAAGGATAGAACTTTGAGATTGTGTATTGATTACAAAGCCTTAAACAAAATATTATTAAAAATTGTTATTCTTTAGCATACATTGAAGACCTTATAGATAGTCTTGTAAAAGCAATATATTTCTCAAAAATTGATCTTTACTCTGGTTATTATCAAATTTGAATTAAGAAAGAGGATATTTCTAAAACTGTTTTTTATACTCAATATGGACATTATGAATTCTTAGTCTTATCTTTTGACTTAACCAATGTACCTGCTACCTTCATAACTCTCATGAATGATATTTTTAGAGAATTTTTGGATTAATTTGTTATTGTATATTTGGATAATATTCTTGTTTACAGTAAAACCAAACATGAACACTTTAATCACATGAAGCAAGTTTTGGAAACTTTAAGAAAACATCATCTGTTTGCTAAAATTAGCAATGTGAATTGTTTAAACAAAAAGTTAAATACTTGTGAAATTACATTTCTGCTAAAGGAATTTCTGTTAATACTTACAAAATTGATGCTATAAAAAATTGGCCTATTCCTTCCAACATTTCTAAACTTCAATCTTTTTTTGAACTTGCAAGTTATTATTAAAATTTTGTTATAGGATTCTTTGCTATTGTTGCATCTCTTACTAAACTTTTATAAAAGAATTAAGATTATTTATAAAATAAGAACCAACAAAAAGTTTTGACCAACTTAAATTACATCTTATTTCTGTACTTATTTTACTCCTTTCTGACCCAAATAAACCTTTTACAGTAATCACAGATGCATCTGACTTTGCTATTGGTGCTGTTCTTAGTCAAGACCAAGAAAAAGGTAAACAACCTGTTGCTTATGAATCTTATAAACTTTCTCTTACTAAATAAAAATATGCTGTTCATGAAAAGAAATTATTAGCTATTGTTTATGGTATTAAACTTTAGTATATTTATCTTGAAGGTTAAAAGTTTACTGTAATTACTGATCATGCTTTTTTGGAATATATTAAGTCTCAAAACAATCTTTTATGAAGGCAGCTTACTGGCTTAAAATTTTACAATCCTACATTTTTGATATTAAATATAGGCCTGAAAAAACAAATATTGTAGCTGATGCTTTATCTTGACAACCTTATTTGGTCAATCTTTCTGTTATTTCTCCTTATTTTACAAACTTTAAGGAAAAATATCTTGAGGACAATTACTTTGTTTATATTTACAAAACTTTAAAAAATTCTGATTTAAGTGATAAAAAACAATATGCTTATGATCGACATTATAAGTTAAGAGACAATAGGCTTTATTTAAAAGAGGACCAATGTCTAGCTATTCCTATAGATAAGAAATTAAGGACTAAATTATTAGAGAAATACCATAATATTAAAATAGCAGAATATCTTGGAATTAATAAAACTTATGAAGCAATTCGACAAGATTATTTCTAGCCAAAAATGAGCAAGAATGTCAAGAAATTTGTTTTAACTTGTGACTTCTACCAATATAATAAAAGTAGTAATCAACAACCAGCTAAGTTACTTAAAACATTAACAACTCCAACAACAAAATAAGAACAAATTACTATAGAATTTATTGTTCAATTATCTACTACACAACTAGAACATAATGCTATTATAGTTTTTGTTGATAGATTAACTAAAAGAGCTTATTTTCAATCTACACATATTAGCATTACTGTATCTGAAGTTCTAAAATTTTCTTCTCAACTATCTTTAAAAACCATGGATTACCTAAAATTATAATTTCTGACCAAGATGCTAAATTTACAAGTAACTTTTGAAAATCACTTTTTAATCATATTGGGGCTAAATTAGCAATGCCTACAGCTTTTTATTCTTAAAATAATGGCCAAACTAAAAAAATGAATCATATTTTGGAGAAAATGCTTAAAGCATATTCAACATACAAACAGGATACTTGGGATGAGTATTTGCCTACAGATGAATTCACTTACAAAATCTACTAGATTTACTTTATTTGAATTAGATTGTGAACAACACCCTAACACTTCTGCTTTACTTGCAACCAACAAACTTAATCAAGTACCTGCTGCTGAGGATTTTATTAATCATTGAAACAACATGATTAAAATGATTAAGAATACTTTAATGATAATTCTGGAAAGGAAACAAAATATACAAACTAACATTATTATGAATTAAACTTTAATATTGGTAATAAGGTTATATTATTAGCCTATAAGATTAACAACCCTATTGACAAATACAGACTTACTTATAAATTGGCTCCAAAATATTTCGAACCTTATATTATCTTTATCTAAATCTCATTAACAAGTTATTGATTAAACTTATCTTCTATTTTAAAATTCATTCTGTATTTTATGTTTCAATGTTAAAGCCTTATCAAGAATCTAAAGAATTTAATCATGAAACTCTACCTTAATCTGTTATTATTCCTAAATTAAATAAAGCTAAATATGAAGTTGAACAAATTTTAAATACAAGATTAATCTAAAACAAAACACAGTATTTAGTTAAATAGTTAGGTTACCCTTTACATGATGCTACTTAAAAACCTGTTAAAAATTTGAAAAATGTTTCTAAAAAGCTTAAAAAATTTGAATTGGTAAGGACATCAAATCTTAAGAAGGGGAGAATGTAACAATATGATAATTTCTCTGTAATTTTTAGTTTTTATTATTATTCTAAGTTTTTTTTTAATTACATGCTAATTACTATAATTAATTTAGCCATATTTAGTTTATCAGTTTATCAAATATAATTAGCAAATATAACATAAATAGATAAGCATAATAATAACTCATTTACTTTGCCCTATGGTGCAATTTTGCTTATTAATAATGTGATTAACATGTGTATTAATGATTGACTTTGATTTGTAATGATTTATATTTATTTTCTATTTTTATCTTTATTTATTATTAATCATATGCCAGAATCTTCTAAATAGATTAGTAAGCCTTATAAGCAAACTAAGCTTCTATTTTTAATGTACTTTTATTCTTAAGTTTATATACTTTTAAAAATTATTTAAACCTGATAAGATTTTTTTAATAAAATTTTAAGTATTTTTATTGCCAAAATTATATATGAAGTATTTCAAATAACAAAACCTTTACATTAGCCTTATTTTTGACAAGTCCAATATAGCTTGTAAAAATTTTGTTGCATGTGTTTTGACTAAAAACAATATTGTGGAGATAATACTCAATTGTAGAAATAATGACAGTATTAATTATATATTGTGTATATATATCAGTAATTTGTTTAGTGCTTATGATTTTGATAAGGTGTAATAACTCTGCAGTGATAAGTTTAGTTTGTTTAATTTGTTTGTTGTTAAGTATAAACCAGCATTCAAGAAATTTAAATAGTTCATTTGATGAATGTAAATTAAGAGAATGATTGTTGTATATAATAGGAGTATAGTTAGTTGAGGTATTGTTAGTTGTTAATAAGGACTTGGAAGAGTTGATTTGAATATTGGCTGTATTAAAGAAAGATTTAGCTGTTGATAAAATTTGTGATAGTTCTTGTTGTGAGGATGCAACCTATAAAGTTTCATCCATATAAGCAAGAACTGAACAGTGTGAGTTTGATTTATTATATGTTTTGTGTTTAAGGCTAGTAGGCCAAAAAACTTGTATAGTATAATCTTTAAAGTTGTTATAAATGTAGGTAATGAGTGGGTTATAATAAATCCTCCACAAAAGTAAAATAATAGTTTCACACTAATCAATTCCATTAAGTACTAGATATGATAAGGTAAAACCAAGATTTGTAATAACTTGGTTGTATCGATTAGTAAATATGTTAATGATGGCATTAGTAATAGAGTTAGGCAAGACAAGGCATTAAAGAGACTTTTGAAGTAGAATTAGATTAACAGAGTTATATGCTTTGCTTATATCTTGAGACATAAGCCAGATTGATTATTGATTACATGATGCATCTTTAATGAGATTGTTAAGTATATGGATAGGTATAGATGTGTTGTTATTAGATAAAGCTATGTAATTATATAGTGATAAAATGGGATGCTATGAAAACATTGTACTAATTCTAGTAATAATAATTTTTGTATACATTTTTTGAATATGTTTAATAAGACTCATAGGACAAGTAAGATTTAAGTTATCATTAAATATGTTAAATTTAAAAATAGGATATATTCTGCTATGTTTCCATTACTTAGGAATCTGACTTGAAGTAAGACAGTAATTAAGTAAAGCAGTAATAGTTTTATTATAGGTAGTACCTACATGTTTAAGCATTTTATAGCTAATGCCTATAGGACCACAGGCTTTTCCTTTTGGAAGTTTTAATATAGTTTAAAAAACTTCTTCTTTAGTAATAGAAAAGTCAAAAAAGTTGTATTACTAGATATTAATATATGATTGGAGTTGATATTGTGTATGCTAAAAGTCATCAAACAATTGTTAATCAATTGGTCGATGTGCTGTCCAGTTACAAAAGTGAGATTGTATATACTGTTTAATAAGGTTTGGTTTTGTAATTAGTTGGTCAAAAAGTTTGATATTAGAAAAATGAATTGGAGGTTTGTAACAGTTAAGAATATTATTAATAACTTGTTTAGGATGTGTTACAAGAGTTTCACATTATTTTTTAGTAGCTTGATGTATTTGTTATCAAAGTAATAATCAGTTTTCAACATGACAAGCATAATAGAGTTGCTTCCATATGTCTTGTATATATTGAATTCAGCTATGTAAGCCATCATATAAGGTAAGAACTTGAAGATTACATTTAGATCTATTGTTAATAATCTGAACTTTAATATTAATTAGCTCAATATTAGAATTGTTATTAGAACTTTTAACAATTTTAATTAAATGTTCAAGCTCCTTTAATGATAAGTAAAGTAATATAGAATGTAGAGAGTATTGATAGTTGTAGCTGCTTTACAAGTTATTTTGTTAGAGATAGAGTATGTTGCAGTATTAATGATTGCATATTTAATTTTGTGCCAAGTAGCTTTAATGCTTTCATTAGTATTGCTGTTAAGTAGGATGTTGTGTAGGTTAGAGTTGTGAGAAAGAAAATCCAAGAATTCTGTTTATTTTTCTGGTAATATAGCCTTGTAGTTAAAAATTCTATGGCTAATGCCAGTATGATGTCATGGTGGTTTGCTATATGCATTTGTAAAAGTCCAAGTAGATATAAGAATAAAGTAATTACTAAATATAAAGAAATTGCTATCATCAAGTTTATATAAGAGAAAAAATTAAATATTAAATAAGTCAGTCCAAATATAGTCAATATAACTTTGACTAGTATTGTTTAATCATGTATAATGTTTATTATCTACATGTGTACCAAAATCAAACATGTTGGAGTTATGTAGATAATTAATAAGTTAGAATTTAGATAATGAACTATTAATGTCATTATGTGTATTGAAGTCACCAAGTAGAATAGGATGAAGATTAAGTTGTTAAGCTTGTTAAATTTATGTAATAATTGTATTTTGTATTTTATTACATTTGTGCATATTAGTTAAAAAGAGATAAACAGCTATAATACACAATTTAGTTTTGCTTTTAAAGAAAAGGTCCAAAGCAACTACTCCACTAGGATGTATTTGGCAGTTATGTATATGTAGTTGTAAATGTTTATGAATTATAATGGCAGCACCTTCAGCTGAGTTATTTAAATTAGCCCAAAAGTAAGTAAATAAATTGTTGTTGTTGAAATAAAGTTTATTGTTGTTAGCTATCTTGGTTTCAGTAATGCAAACAATATCAATATTGTTGTGAAGACAATAGTTTTGTTATGCTTCTCTTTTGATTATAGTGTTAAAACCTCTAACATTATGTGTAGCAATTTTGAGATGTAAATTATGTATATTCTGTGTAAATGTATTTGATAAGATAGAAGTAGAGTTAGAGAAGTGTGATTTGAGAGAGAGGTTGTAGAACTTAGAAAGAAAATAAGAAGGAATAATAATATAGTTGGATAAAAGTAAGTTATTAGAAAGATATATATGAGTTTCACTATAATTATTATTAACAGAGAATGTTATACTAGTAATGCTTTTGTTGGAGTTATGCTTGTCAATATGTTGTATAAGAGTTTGAATAGTTTGGTTGCAAGGAAGTAGAGGAATATTGTAGTAGAAAAGAAATTTGTTATAATATATATCAAGATTATATAAGGTTAAAGATGTTGAAAATGGTCTTGTGAAGTTGTTTTCTATAGGGTCAATTATTATATGCTTAGCTTTCACAGCTGTGCAAGATACTATAGTCTGCTTTGTGCATTGGGTCTAACTGTTATTATCTTGGTCTTCTACATAAATAGGCTTTATCACTTGTCCACTTATATCATTTCTCTTATCAACTACTATAGATGTTTCTTTTGATAAGATGGCAGCTGCTTCTATGAGTTTTGTAAAAGACAAGTTTACTGAAAAGAAGTTTCTTTAAAGAAGAGAGTCTCTTTAATTAAAGATGAAGTTGCATATATCATTTGAATTTATCTTGTAGCAGTTTATCTGCTTCTGAATAAGCTGTTTCTTTGAAAAATTTGTTTTGAGGATAAGTAAGAGACTTATCTTGAGAGTTATAAAATATTAAAACTCTTGCAAGAAAGTCAATACTAATAGGCTTGAATGTAAGAAGATTTATTGCTTGTTGTTTTTTGAGTTTGTCAATATTGTGGTTTTGTGCTGCAGTATTTTGATAAAGATTGAGATATAAATAAAAATAATAACTGTGATGTTTAGAATTAGTTTGAATATTATTAATTTTGCAAGCAGAATTTTCAGCTTTAGTTGCAAGTTGGTCAAAAAAAGAGGTTGGAATCTCTTTGTTAAAAGTTGCTTTATGTTTACTATTTTTGTAAAATATAAAAGAACTAATATCAGATTGTTTTCAAATTTTATTTTCCTGTTTAGAAAAATCAATAAAGGATTTTTGAAAAATGTTATTTAGAAGTTTTGAGAAATTATGCTAATATTAAGGCTTTTTGAGAGGAGTTTGAGTTTCTGTTTGTTTTTCTTTGTTTTTGAGTTTAATTTTTTCTAAATAAGACAAATTGAATCTGTACAAGTAAGTATATAATAATTGACTTGTTTAATTGTGTTGTTATGATGTTCTTGTAGATTGTTAGGTTTTTCAAATTGTAAATCAGTAGGTATGATTTCTTTGAGATGTAGGATAAATTGTTGTCAGAATTGGAATTTAAGGAAGTTAAAAACTTTAGTTTCATCAAGAGACTCAGTAAATTGTCGATTATATAAAAAGAAGAATTGTTTAAACTATTGTTTAAAATGGTCTAATGAGTTTTTAAAAGATGGAATATTTAAGTTTTGAAAAAAGAGTGTTTTAGAAATATTAAATTTAAGATAAATATTAAATTTGCTATCTGATTTGATTGTAAGGTATTGTTTATCTTGATCAATATTTGTTACTTTTGATTTGATTGTAAATATTTTAGATCAAAGTTTGAAGTCTTCAGCAAATTTAATATTATCAATTGCTGAATAGTTATTAGAGAAATATAAATAAATACATGCAAGATTAATACAAAGTTGTAATCTGTTTTGGTTTGTATAAAGTGGAATAGTTGCAGATGAGACAAAGATTTTTG
>CAJVQA010002768.1:0-21115 GCA_910591915.1 Cetraspora pellucida | reverse complement strand
TAGACTGTAAACTGTCAGTAAGTTGACATGATTGAAAGATGCAAGGTAGTTGTTGTGGATTGATTGTTAATGAAGGAAGAGGTGATAGATATTACTTTTTAAACCTGAAAAAAAAATAAAAGATTATAAAAATTATACATATTCAAGTAGAGTCAATTTGAGAATAATACAGCAACAAAAAAATAAAAAATATAAAAAACAAAATATTATTAAATATAATTAGATTAGAAAATAAAAAAAACAAAACTAGATAAAATGTATGAATAGAATATATAAATACAATTACAAAAAACAATAACTTTGATATTTAGAATATTATATTAAGTTTTAAAAGTATCTCTGTTTGTGTTATAATTTAATATGTTCTGATTGCAAGTAATTGCCAAAATAACTATGTGCAAACATGTAATGAACATAAACTTAGATGCTATATAAATAACTAAATGAAATCAGTAATATAAGATTAAGATAGCAAATATAATACTAATAATGAACATGTAAAATGTAACCTCATATTGTACTATATCAAATTTAGAACCTAATAAACCAACTAGCAGTGTCACCAAAGTTCAAAAAAAAACAAAAAAAAACATACATTAATTAAATAATACAATCAACTTTGAATATACAAACCTGCTTATATTGAACTTGAGTTATAACAAACCAGATCTGACAAAACTGATTTTTTATAAGAATTTAGGTTGGTTATACCAAACTAATATTGTAAATTTTTATATACCACTTCCGAACTTTTCTTTACCGGCTCAGGACTTATGCTTATATTTCGATATAATGAGCTATTTGTTTATATATTACCCGTTCCGAAATATTCCGAAACGGAGCAGAATTTTTCGAGAATTTGTGGTCCTACACATGATTTCATTGTATACCGAACTGTTCGGTATAGAAAAAATAATCTATATAACGAACCCACTCTATACCAGTGATGGTAATTTGGCAAAATTATTGAGTTGAATGTCGTATGATTTTAATTATTTTTTATAAATTTACATGTCATTTATTTGTTATACGTAAAAAAGTCATTTATCATTTTGCCATCACTGCTCTATACCGAACAAAACCCCCCAAACATGCAATTCGGTATATCCAGAGTCGATTGTATAACTATAAAGCAAAATACAATTATAAAGTATATAAAATCTAAAAAATTAATAAACTTCGCAATACGATCTATAAACAAAAAAGTAACTCTAGTAAGTTAAAATCTTTTCAGAAAGCAAATATTGCAAGTTTAATCATATTAATTATGAAAACCAGATTGGATAACAAATAAGTAAAAGTAATCTAATAAAGTATAAACTGACCAGTAGTAACGTTTACCTTCCAAGAATAATAATAATAAACCTATCTAAAATTTTTAAATAGTAAGATAGCTTAACTTTTAATCGTAGTATATATACGTATACGTACAGTATATAGACGTACCAACTATAAAGACTAGATTAAACTGTATAACCTGCTTTACCGTTACTAAATTACCTCTTTTTATACAAAATTTCCGTTCATGTTACACGTGATTTCAAAAAAAACTGTATCTCATATGACGACAAGTACTGTTTATGTTACACTCCTTTTTTTTTTTTTGGTCCTTACGATTGAGTCATTCTCCAAAATAAAAGTGATAACATAAAATCGGCTATTAGTCGTTTTGTGAAAGAATTTTCCGGCACTTATATCCTTAATCTTATATACAAAACTAAACTATCTGTTCTGATATAAATGACACATATGTTTCAAGCATTAAACCAGGGTGATGAACACGACTCTCAATACGATGGTAAGCAAAAACAGTCTACTGAATTCGTACTTACTGGGATCTCGCGCAATAATATTTAAGTTGTTTTTAGTTTTTTTGTTTCAATTTTTGCCGGCCTATTATCTTTAAAACATTTTGGCGGTCTCTCAATCCTTGTATGTAGACACTGTTCAATTTTCCCCTGGTCGATTCAGAATACATCCTACCAACACAAACACAAACCGGCCACCACTTCCTTCCCCTGGAGAACCTGACGAACGTACTCACCTTTTATTTGGAATAAGACCAACAAAGAAACAAGTTCAGGAGTGGACTCACGTTACGTGGAAGCGTACATTGATATTGAACGTGTTTCCAGTAGCAGTGGTATGATTTTTTTTCTTATAATTCATAAATTGAATTTCAAAAATAACCTTTTTATTTATCATCATGTTAATATTTTACAGGTTCTGGCTTGGTGCGCTGTTCCTTTCCCAATTTATGATCCAAGCGGTTCAATAAAACACTTTGGATCTTCGGCATATACGAACGTTATAAACATTTTCCATTTACCAAATCATGATGATAATCCTGTAGAAATCAACTTTTGGTTCTTTCTATTTTTTTATTATGGATTCTACAATGCCATAGCACTTTTGATGGTCACGAAAATGTTCGATCTGTATTCTTTGAATTGGTGGCCAAAGTGGCTCGGTGGTTGTTTCGCTTATGTCGTGTTTTGGCTTTCGTCTCTTATTGGTGGCGTCATAATATACCTGTATACTAATCTGGTAAAATACAATTTGACTTGGGTCTTGCTCACCTTTATCACGATGAATATGCCATTATTGGTGGGATTCATCGTCATTCGTGGGCAAACAAGTAGAATCCCTTATCGGTTTTCGTTTACATTGGCTCAAAAGACATTTCTTGAACGTCAATTACGTCAATCGAAATATCGCATGCCTTCATCATATGTCCGCTTCTTGTGGTTCTGTTTCACTTTATTTATCGTAATTGCTGCATTTATAGCTGGTGAAGCATATACTTATGTTTTCTTAACAACACCGGAGGCGCACACAGGAGTAGATGCATTCGTTTACGTTTACTCATGGCTTGCAACCATTTACATACTCGACGCAGTAACCGAGTACATTATAGAATCTCGCGTAAAATCGTATCCTCTTCAATTTACATTCAAACTTTACTTTTTTATGATCTATTTCATTTTCTATCGTAATCTTTTTGCACGACTTCGTGATCCGGATCAATATATACTTATCCAAGCTGCCAGTTCTTTATGGGTTTGTATCTTTTACCCACTGTGCATGACACGGACGGTTCATACAAATCTAGTGTGCTTTTTAGGGCTTCGAAAGGACTATGATGAATATAAAAAACAATGTGGGAGGTCATTTTTTATTCGAAATCTTGCAGAGAATGCGACAATGATTGGGTTTATTTGCTGGATATGTATTATACATTATGGTCCCAATTATGATGTATATCCTTATTTTAAATTCAATGAAGCAGGGAATCCTTTCGACTTCTATTTGACTTTGAAAATGAGTTGTATTATTTGGGCATTTGAACTTGCCAGTGCCGGCATTACAAGATCAATATTTAGAAAAGCATTCAAGCATAGTATTTCTAAGTCAGCTGTAAAGGATTTTGATGAATATCCTGAAATGGTTGTAGCAATGATTGTGATAATTATACACGTACTGCAGGTATGCGATATGTTAACAATTAGTTAGGTTCGTTTATGGTTAATATCGTAAATGACAGTGTTTATTATTTTATTTTATTATTATAGGATATGTTGATGGCTCTTCTTAACTTGAATTTTAAAGAGGCGCTTGGTTCAAATTATAAACCATAGAAAAATCTTATAGCACGTGTTTTTAACTAGCATGAATTTGGGTATATGTAACTTCAGTTGATTGTCTTCATTGTCATTATAAAATACTAAGTCTGTCATTGATTCAGGTTGTCTTCAATGATTTCTTTTAGAGATGGCTTTTTTTATTAGCTTTATATTTGATTGATATCATTAATAAATGGAGAAATGCGCTGGAATTTATTTCGCATTTCACGTACTGTTCTTACAACCCATTGTTCACCCCTTTTGGAGTTTTGTAACTTTTCATTTAATTCTTTTACACAATTGAAAATTACTCACCAATATTGATTATCATTATTATTATTATTTGTTTTTTTTTTTATTATTTCATCTGACTTTTCCTTGCATATAATGCATCATACCATTTTAAATTTTGTCATTATATATAGAAATCACAATTTTGGGGTGAAAAATTTAATTTAATTATTAAAAAGCTCGAGTATTGTTAATAACACTGTTATTATATATTTTTTTGCATAACTTAAGAATATTTAATATTTAATTTGTATTCAAGTAAAATTTTTAATATAGAATTTGAAGGTAGGTTAGGGCTATATCCAAAGCAAAGATTGGAAACGTTTAACTGCTTAAAAATTGGTTCATAGTTCCGGACTGATCATGAGCTGAAATAACTTGATGTTACGATTCCTATTTTGCTATTACTAATATTTGGTCTGTTTGCTATATTGCATGCTTTTTTTCTTGCTATATTTCTTGGTAATATTGTAGTATTAATGCTTCTTTTGTGTGCTCGTTATTTTTAGTTTTTTTTTTAGTTTTTTTTTTGTCTAGACTGGCAATCATAAATAACGCAACACGTGATTATTTTTATAATAAAACATATTAACTATTGAAATTTTCACTTATAATAAAACCTTTTAACAAAAATTAAAATTTTTTTTAATAACAATAAATTTCATTATTTGAAACTTATAAAAAATATTTTTTCGGATTTTTGTAAAAATTTTTATAGCAAAGTTGTTCTAAAATCAAACCTTTAGCAAAAAATTTTTAAGTTTTATTTATAAAATTTTTATGCTAGTGTTTTGATCTCAGAACAATTTGTTATAAAAAGTTTTAAAAAATTCGAATAAATATTTTTAGAAGTTTCAAATAATAAAATTTATTCTATTATATTTATGATTGTCAGTATAACAAGTTAAATTTGTTAATTATAATTTTTTTAATTATATTTTTTTTGAATATTAAGATAAGATCTTGTTTTTAAATTTTAACAATTTGCAACTTAAATTAATAAGTTACAATTGTATTATAAATAATAAGTTTAGATTATTAGATATTACAAAAATAAAATAGTGAGTAGTTATACTTTAATCAAAATATTAATTAAAAATCTATTTGATTTTACTTGAATTATAATCAAAAATCTTTATATAATATTATTAATTTTAAACTTAAAAATTTTTAGATTAAAATTCTTTTTTTTTTTCTTTAAGCAGTTATATTAGTATTTTATTAAGATTTTGAAATTATATTTGCAATAACATAAATATCTTTAACAACTAAGTTCAGCATTATCTAGTTATTTTAATAGTACCTAAGTGCAACCTATTGCATTACTTTAAGTAGAAGTAAGCTGCTTATTTGACTACTTAAAGTTTATAATAAAAGGGTCTTTTCTTTTTTATAACAAGCTCTAAAATTGTTTTCTGTGTTTTTTTAAGTTGTTTTTCTTTTTTTTTTAATTTTTTTTTATTTTTTTATTTTTTACTAATTTAGATTTCTTTTTTTACTTAATGTTTTTTTTTTTTTTCTCTTCTTTTTTTTATCTTACCTATTATTTTTTTATTTTTTTCCTATTTATTAATTTTTTTATATCAAATTCTTTATACTTGTTTATAGAATATATTTCAAGTTGTTTTTACTATTACAATTATAAACTGCTACCTTGATTTTATATTTAGAAGCTGTCTCAATTTGTTATGTGATTTTTTTGAAATAAGATCTTGAATTAGTATCTTTCTTATTTTTATTTTTCTGTTTTAGTTTTTTCAAAAAGCATTATATATTATATATATGAAGAAAACTAAATTTTTTCTTCTTTTTTTAGTCTTTTTCAAGCTGTTATAATAGTCATTTTTTGGATTCTTTTCTAAAGATTCCTTTGTTCTTTACATACTACCAAATGTATTTGTATTTTTTTCATTTTATTTTGGTATACTTGGCATTCTGTTGTTGTATATATATTAGGTCTTCTTTTATTAAGTTCTTTTAAAGTTGAAAATTTATTCATTATATACTTTATAAATAATCTTTTTCTAATTTTATTTCTTTTTATTATACAGTATGTTTTTTTAGATATTTTTAGTCTTTTTTAAAAATATATCCAATTATAAATCATAACTTCTGGTTTTAGTTCTAATTCTCTAATTGTTTTTATTTCTTTCTATTTTGCTTCTAATCTTATGTTTATTATTAACTTGCAAAACAATTTTATTAGTATATCAGTATATTTATTTTTCTATTCTAGATAGTACACTATCTCTTCACAACTAATTTTTTTGATCTATATTATCTTTTTACTTATTGCATCTTTTTTTACTAGGCTATTAGTTTTATTATTTTATTATAACTTTTAACTTTAATAAACTCTATTTGAATGTTTTTTGTCGTAATAAGATCTCTAATTTTTATTATTTATATCACATTCTTCTTCTTGAGAATCTTATTTCTGTTTACTTGTTCTAAATCTCTATTAATATTTCTTATTGCAGCATTGCTATCTATATATATTTTTATTTGCTTTTTCTTTGATACTATTAATATTGCTACTTATATCACTATTAACTTTATTGTTATTAATATTTGTTATTCTTATAAACCTAGTACTAATTTTTCTTTTAGTAATTTTTGTGTTTTATCTGTTTGCACTTACTTTATGCCTATACTATTTTTAATTCTTATATCTTTAGTTTTTAAGCTTGCTACTCTATTTGTGTATATTATATACTTGTTTTTATTTTTTATATTTCTTTTTAAAACTTCTATTATTTTTTAACTAATATTTACTTTTAACTTTTGTTATCTAATTATCTCTACTTTTAGCTCTTCTATTATTTTTAGTCTCTTAAGTTTCTGTTCTTTAATTACTGGTTTGTTTATCTTAATTGTTTCTATTATTTGGTCTATTGCTATCTTGATCTTGTTGCTATCTTTTTTTATCAATACATCTAAAATCATATTAATTCTGTTGTTTATTTTTATCTACTGCTAGCAGCTATCTTCTAAGTATTTTTTTTTTATACAACCTTTATATTTATTAATTTTAATAGCTAATTTGTTTTCTTTACTTTATATTTGCTAATGTTCTACTAATATTATTATTATTTTTTAATTATCTTTTCTAACTGTTGTTAATTCTGTGCATTATATATTACTTATTCTTTTTTTCTTTTATTTTTTTAAATATACTCATATTTTATTTGTATTGCTTATATATTATAATAGAATTTACTTTTTTTCTATTATTGTATATTTATTTTAAAAATTGATATTTCTATACTATTTTTTGATATTGCTACATCTCTGATAACTCTAAACCTACTAAACCTCTAATAATCTATATTAATATTTATAAACAGAGATGTAACAATATTAAAAAAAAATATAAAAATATCAATTTCCTTTATTTTTAGTTTTATATTATATTTTATATATTGTTTTAATATTTTTATATAGTTTATAGATTATTTTATTAGTTTTAATTATTTATTAATAGGTTAATATTTATTTTATTAGTAGATTTCTTATAGTATTTTATTTTAGCTAATAGTTATTTGGATATTTAAAATAATAGTTATTTAGTATTACAAAGGCTCTGACCAAAGGCTCCAGGTCATGCTTCAAATATTCCAAATATTTCAGAAAACTCCAAAATGATGAAGTAATTAATATTTTAATTTATTTTTTTGCTTTTACTAAGGTTATTAATTATTAGCAGCTATTATTTTTATTGTAAATTCAATTATAATTATATAATTTGTACAAGGTAACCTTTATACTATATTAGCAGATAGTCTACAAGTTTTTGTACACTGAAGTATTATCTAACCTAATCCTAACCTTTCTGTCTATACATCTGTTAAGTCATTATATATTTCAAAGTACATCACCTAACTGTAAAGCTTCAGAAGACCTTTTACTAACTATTTATATTTAATCTTTGTTAACAGAGTTAATTCTTGTAAAGTTTATCCAAACCTTAGTACTGACTTTATAGTATATCTCTAGTATTTAGCTATACTTTGCTTTAGTTCTTAGACTTCTAATCCAAATAGTCTGAAAGAACTGTAATTTGTTCTTAATATTCCAAAGGTCTGTCTTTTTAAGATTCTTTTTGTCTAGTTCGAGATTTCTGATAGCCTAGTTGATGATACCTCTTACCAAAGTTCTTGTCTGCCTAATTTCTTTTACATCAATATTTATTTTCTAGATTTAGCCTTTACAGTAGTACTGTTAAAAATCTGTTCTACCTATCTACTTAGGTCTTTCCAAGTGGGCTTTAGCTTCCCATTTCTACAAATTTATATAACTACAAGAACTTATTTTGGATTTGCATCACTTAATATCAGTTTGCATTCTTTTATATAACTTCAACATTGTGCAAATGCCTTATGACCTGCTAGTTATGCTGGTGTAATCTTAGTTACAAGTATCTTATCCAAACTGATCAACAGATTGCTGTTGCTATAATATTGCTTATCTTCTATAATACTAATATTATATAAGTAGTTTTTCAAATTTATACTATCGATAGGTTTTGAACTCTTAACCTACTACTTAAGAGATTAACAACTTATTCACTTAACTAAGTCATTACATTCTTATATAAAACAATTAATTTAATTATAATTAATTAATATTTATGAATTATAATGCAATATTTACTATAGTGTTACTACATAATTTCTATATACTATTATAATTATTTTTAGTTGTATTTAGAACAACATCTGTAAAAAGACTTTTAAATATTAAATAACTATAGAGAGTTTTGTAGATAAACATATGGGCTACATAATAATATTTGTTTTATTTTTAGTTAATATGTAAGTTATTGCACAATGAAGGCTAAGTATTAAAAAAATAGAAAGATCAATATTGGTTTATCATTTGTGTACAAGCATTATTGGTAAAATGCATATAAAATTTCTTACTTTTTGGATGTCCATATAGTTCAGGATGATACTACAACATATAATAACTCTAAAATAATTAATTATTAGATTAAAAGCTAAAAAAAAATAGTTTTTTGTTTTTCTAAAAGGACAGTTCTTAGATAATTTTTTTTTTAGTTCTTTACTTATATACAAGTGCTCTTGTATCTTAAATTATTCTTTAATAAAATATTATTTTACCTGTTTTATTTTATTATTATTAATAAAAACTATTTTTTATTTTTATTTTTTATCTTATTTTTCTTTATATTTTATCTTTATTAATTTTATTTCTTTTATTTTTCTTTTTTTTTTGTAATAATATAAAGTAAAAAGCTAGTTTTTTAATTAGTTGTTTAACAAATACTAGCTTTATATTATTGAAATTTAAAGGTCATATATAACTGTTAATAGTCTGATTATCAAGGCTTTTTTTTCTCTGGTTATATTCTATAGACATTTCTAAGTTTTAAAGTTTAATAATTCTTGTACAGAATTGACATTTTGTTATGTCTGATCTACACAGACTGAACAGTAGAATTAGGTTAAAAGCTGGTTTTATTGTTGTATCTTATAGTGCCTAGAAGGCTATTGAATTTAAATTTTATTTTTAAATATTTATTTCTTATTTTTATTTATTTTATTTTTTTTAAATAAAAAATCTTTTACTTAGCATTTATGTATTTAAAATTACTATAACTTGCTAGTTTTTAGTAAATTTTATTATAGTATTTTTTTTATTTGGTTTAAAATGTCTTTTGATCTCTTTGCTTTCTGGTCTACTAAGCATTTCTAGTTTTATTACTTTGAACTACTCTGCTTTCTTTTCCTTACTTGATAAATCTTAGTAACTTTTTGGCTGTTGTTATATAATTAACTTTTTATCTCTTGTATCAAATAGCTAATTTAGATATATTAAGTCTGCTTTATTTATTTTAGTTCTACTACTTTTACATAATCATATTTTTATAAGCTCTTTTACATAATCATGTTTCTATAAGCTCTTTTACTTTGGTTTCATATTCAAGCATTGTTCATAAATTACTTTCTGTTCTTATATTTATATTAAGCTTTTTTGTTTTAGTATTATTAGACAAGCTAAGTTACTTTTTTAACCTTTTATGCTTTCTGATATCTTCTCTGTTTTCTATATATCTTTTATTAAATCTGCTTTCTGGCAGCCTTGTATTATTCTCAATTTTGTTAACTGTTTAAAACTGTTTTGTTTATTTAGTCTTGCTAATAGAGCATCTATTTGTTTTATTACTAATTCTTGTCATAATGTTTTATAGCTTTTTAAGATTTTTGTATTCTATTATGCAGTTTTTTAATATTTTTTGCTGATTGCTTTTTTGCTTTGTCAGACTTATTATTGGTCAGTATAATTTTTTTTTATATTAAAGTTCCTATATTTAGAATGTAATATTTTTATTTAAGTATATAGGACATGGCATACCTCCAAAGGCTACCTTATATTGAAGATTACAACTAGTTATTTATGCACTTTTGGTGTCTAATTTAAGTAGTCTGCTTATATATTACTATATAAGTTTTACACTAAATTTCATACCTATAAGCTAACTAGAAGTTTTGTCTATTTAAACTCTCTATATATGCAATTTTTCTTGTATTACAAAAACATTTTCAAGGCTACATTTATTTAAGTTTTCAATACTAATTAGTATTCTTAAGACTAATTTATTCTTAATAAGAAACTTACTAAAGCCTTTATATTTTATATATACTGATCTAGTTTTATGCAACATGCTATAGTTACTTAATACTTGCAGTCATAAAAATTATATGCTTAACTGCTATATTACACTATTTCTATTTCTTGTAAAGTTTACTAAAACCCTAGTATCTATCTTTCTAGCATTTTCTCTATTATCTCCTATTAACTGCAACTTGAAACTAGTAGTTTCTCTTAGACTACTAATCTAGATGGTCTGGTATGATATACTTCTATATTCTTTTTCTCTAATGAGTCTAGCAGCCTAGTTGGTTATGTAGTTAGTATATTTTACTTATATTTCTTTTTAATATTTTTATTAATTATAATATATAACTTAATTTTAATATTATTACTATATTGTTTATATATGCAAACTGACTTATTGTTATTTTTTTATATCTAAAATCTCTTATTGTTTGGCTAATTATTTTTTTAGCTTTTTTCTTTACTAGTACTTTACTCATTTTGTTATTTAGACATATTTCTAATAAGTAAACTATTTTGTTTTTTTGTTTCTTCTATTATCTTGTTTTTTTCAAAAATTACTTCTTTTTTTTTTTACTTTTGTATTCATAATTAGTAGCTTTGATTTGAATCTGTTTATTTCTATATTATTCATCTTAAAAAATTCTTCTGTTATCTTTAAAATCTTCATTAGCTGTTTTTTACTATTTACAATTCATATTGTATTATCTATGTATACAATGGCTGCTTGGCAATACTTTGTAATATTGCTGCATTGCATGTCTCTTTTGATTTGTTGCTCTATTATATAACCTAAACCTTCATCCTTTTGTACTTTCTCTAATAGTAGATTATAAAAAGCTGTTATATTAATAAAAATATTATTTCATTTTGGTCTATGCTATCTTTTGTTATTATTTCTTCTATTAGACTATGAGCTGTAATAATTTTTAGTTGCCTCTCATGAAACAAGTTCAAAATATATTTTAATATTTTTTTAGATACTTTAACTTTTTGCAATACTAATTTCAAACTCTTTAGTGAGACTAAGTTAAATGCTTTTTTCATATCTTGCAAAAGTATTTATACTTCTTCACTTTTCTCTTTTGTTTCTTTTATTATTATATTAAGAATATATACTGGCTGTTCTGTTGAGTTTCCTAAAAGGCCTGTATAATTTGGTCCTTTAAGTATTTTTTTTTCTATAAACACTTTGGCAAACCTTTTTATTATTACTTTTGTTATGACTTTTCTAAAGATTTTTATTACTATTATTCATCAAATGTTGTTTAAACTATATTCCTACTTAATATCTTTTGATATTAAGTAAACTTGTACTATTTTTTATTGGTCAGTATCTTTTTTACTTTTAGACATAAATTTGCAAAACTTCTAAATACTTCTTGTGTTTTTATTTCTGTTTGCTTTATCAAAATATAATTTATATCTAATATGCCTGAAACTGTTTCTGTTTTTAGTTCTTTTAACATCTCTTTTTACTCTTTTTTTTAAATTTTTTTTAACTTTTATATATTATTTCTTTTTGATGTTTTCTTGTAGTTTATATATTTTCTTTCACTCTTTTGACATCTCTTCTAATTTGGTATTTCTTTTTCTAAATTAGTTCTTGTAATGTTCTGCTACTTCTGCTCTAACATCTTCTAGACTTGTTAGCAAATTTGTTTCTTCTTCTATTTGCTTAACAAATCTGTCAAGTACTATTTTCTTGTATAGTCTATTTAGAAGACTAGCTATCATCTTTCTCTGATCTGTTATGATTATTTTATATCTTTTATTGATATTTTTTTCTATTTGTTTTCTTTATATTTATTCTTAATCTTTCTTTTTTCTTTCTAGTAACAGCTTTTTCTAACCTTTTATATCTTTTATTTATACACTTGACCATTGTCTTTGTAATCTTAGTAATTTTGTATTAATTTCTTTGACTAGTACTTTTAACTATTTATTTATTTTTTTTCTTTCTTCTTCTGTCACTATTTGGATTCTTTTTGTTTTTGCATATTTGACTAATTTTTGAAGCTTGATAATTCTTTCTTCTTGTTGCTATTCTCTCTAACTTTTTTTTGTTTGTTATCATATTGTATACTTATTTCTTGAATATGTATTTACTTAATACTATAATAATTGCTTTTTCTATTATGGTTTATATATTGTTTACCTTCTTTATTTTATTTTTTTTATCTTATTCTTTCTTGTATATATCTTTTAATACCTTTTTTATTTCTAATTAGTTTTGTAACTCTTATGCATAATTTTTTCAATCTTTTAATTTTGCTTGGTTATATAAGTATACTGTTCTTGACTGTCTTTTTTTTTAATTTTTGCTTTGCTTTTTTCTGCTATTATATGCTTAATTCATATTTCTGCTATTACTATTTTATGATTACTCTCTGTAATCTCTTTTACTTCTTTAATTTTTGCTTTTTGCAAATCTGAGGCTAACTCTTTTGATACCTATATATAGTTAATTATTTTCTGCTTTTTCATTTGATCATGTTTATTGTTAATTTATTAGGTTTATGTCTCTATATGTGTCTTTAAAATCTTGTTTCTTTATTCAATTGAAAATTGGCAGTCTTTTGTAATTTGTTATTTGTAGATGTTGTCTATCTAAAATATTGTTTACTGTATGATTAAAATTATTTATTATAATAATTTGTTTTTGTTTTTTTCTCTTTAAGACTGTTTCTACAATTTTTTACTAAATGTTTTTTTTTACTACTTTATTATTTAGTAGTATATAGACTATAATTACTACTAATGTCAATTGTTTAAAATATAGTGTAATCTTTATTATATATTTACTTATTTTTTTGATTGAACTTATATGTTTTTTTTATTGTTTATTGATTATAATTCTAATAACTGGTTTTTTCTTTTTGTCCTTTGTTATATTTGTTCAATATTCTATATATTTTTTGCCTACTGCATATGTTAGAAATTTTCTTTCTCTTTTTGTAAGATTTGTTTCTATAATGCAATTTTCTCTTCTTCTGTTTAGCCAAGCAGATTTTTCAATTTTTATTCTTTGGTCTTGAGTCTATCAATATTATAACATACTATTTTTATTTTTTTTTTTTCTTTCTACTTTTTTTTTAAAAACCTTTATCTTGTTTCTGTGTTATTTACTTTTTATTATTTTTACTACACTTTTCTTCTTTTTGACAAGAAGTTTCTTGTTTCTTTTCTTTTTTGAACACTTCTTTTTTCTCTTGCAAGAAGTTTTCAATTTTCTTGTTTATGCTTATTAATTTAACTATAACACTATTAGAAATAGTTGGCCAAATCTTTTTCTGTTTTTTATTTTACCTTGTTTTGTTATATTTCTAATTTTTTTAGTCTCTTAAGAATTTTTTTTAACAGGTCTTGATTTTATGTCTATGGTTTTTCTTTTTCTATTGAATATATATGATGTTTTTTATAATTTTATTTGTTTAAAAAAAAGTATTAAAAAATTTTATTTTTTAAATAAAAATATATTAAAACAAGAGATGAGGTTCCATAGTGTTATAGGCAAAATGGGTATCAGAGTTGCTCTAACCCAGTGCCACTCCGACCCATGCCTCCTTATAGTAAGAACACCTCTAAAACAAGCAAATGATTGTGCATCGATTGTATCTCGAGAAACTTGGAAGCCAAGCCACCCATCTGAAACAATGCTGTAATGATGCAGAATTAGATACTATAGCTGTTTGTTGAGGGAGATCTGCCAGATTAGGCTAGTTGTTTGTGCTGCATGAGGCCATTTAAGATCCCAATCGTAATGACAGATCTGAAACTGTTGAGTTTGGTGAGAAAATGTTGGATCTTGGGCCCCTGTGCCATCTCTTTTTGTGGGATGCCATTCTTGTATATAAGTGTCTTTTTTTTAGAAGAAGGAAAGAAAGAATTAGGATAGTCAACAATCATATTAATAATAAAAAAACTATCATTAGCAATAAACTGAGACCTTGCACTTATGCCTTAGCCTTGCCAAATCGTTCCACCTCTTCCATAATGCAATGTTTCACAATATTTGGTATTCTCGAGCAACAATCTGTTACATTTTTCTTGCCCTTATTATTTCAAACCATAAAACCAATTAATTAAAACTGACTTTCAACAATAGCCTAGTGGTCTAGGCATCTCTTTCTTCACAAATAAGATCAATAGTTCAATTTTAGCTGAAAGCAAAAACTCTGTAATCTACAAAAGCATATGAATATATATAAAGCCTTGTAGCTAAGTCTATATAAATAAAAGATCAGTATATAAAGAAGTTTCCAAAAAGAAGTTTACTAATATAAAGAGTTGGCACTTGATGTGAGAGAAGCAGTGAACATATCAGAAATAGAAAGAAGGCACACTAGCAAGTAATATTGTGAATATAAAAGAAAACTATAAAAAAAAAATAAACTTATTAAAATTTGAATATCTCTGGCATTAAAACCAGTTTAGTAAATACAGGTTATACTAAATTGGATCTAAATGATAATTTTGGTATTAGCTTAGTAAGCTTGTGTCAAAGGTAAATTCAAAAGAATATGAATACTTAGTAATATCAAATAAGGTAATACTTTAATATAAATAGTAACTAAAGTAGCTCTAACCTAATATGTCTTATAATAGTAATATAGATATTGCATATATATGTAATATGTGCTAAAAATCAGAAAGTTTAAATAGAAGACTCACAAGTGGGTCTCAGGTATGGCATCTAGTAGGTAATCTATGAGCAGAATTCTTAATTAGATAATGACTAAAGTTATATATATGGCTAATTGTACTTTTGTTAATAGACTATTATATATAAAAATATATAATCAATATGTTACTTAATAAAGACATATAGGCAAGATTACCACTTTAAATGAAAAAAAATATATATATTAAAACAATTTTATTTTTAAATTTAATTTGAAGTTTTGTCTTTTTAAAATAATTTTATTATTATGTATAATTTAAATACTATTTGCTTTTATTATAATTTATCTAATTCTTATTTTTATTAATAAATTTGTATTAATTTATTTTTATTTAATTAACTATTCAAACTTTTATTAAACAAATTATATTTTTAATAACTTATTTAATTTGATATTTATCAAAACATAATTTAATTAACAAAATTTTTTATTATCTAGTTCTTAATTTTTTATATATATTATATTTAAAATAGTGATTTATCTAAAGCAGTATTTGGTTAAAATTAGTTATTAAAATAGATTTTTATGCTTGTATTAGATTATAATTTAATCAAAATATTATTTTAAATATATAAAATAGTTAATTTAAATAAATTAGTATTTTTTATTGATTTTTACCTCTCTTTACTATTCTGAAAGTCCTTAGACACCTTAGGATCTCTTACTTCTTTTAAGACTAGAGTCATTATTTAGCAAAGATTAATGAATGGCTAGTGGCTCTATATTATTCAGTTCTTGCAAGTTAATATACTTCATTGTTGCATATATTACTTGTGGTATTTTCTAGCCATTCTGTGCTATATAAAGATAAGTATATCAACTTAGAAATATTTCAGATCTTTGGCTCTACAGTGTAGAATGCTAATAGAGTCTATAGTTCCTTATTACTACAGCCTTATAGTTTTCTTTTCTATTTTGTTAATATTCTAACTATTTTTGATCCTTTTTCTTAAGCTAGGTTTACTTAATTTTAGCATCTTTTGTTAATAGATTATGCCTTATCTGATTGTTCTCAACCTCATGATTATGCTACCAGATTGCATTTAGATATATGGTCTTTGTTCTTAATCGAAGAAATTTTCTTAATGATCATTTTCAATCATGGTTCTAGCTGAGCATTGTTTCTCAGTTGGATTTGAACCTGTGATCTTGTGATTGTAACCTGAGAGCACTAACTACTGCATTATTAACCTATTAGTTAAATTAGTATTTTAGATATAATATTATTTAATATACTTTATTTTAATTATATCTTAAAGTAGAATTCTTCAAATTTAAATCAAATTAAATATTAAATTAATTTGAATTTAATTTGTTTTGAAAATTTTAAATTTAATTTTAATTTAATCAAATATTTGATTTAAATATTTGAATTTAATTTGATTTAAAAAAAATTTAAAATATTGATTATTAAAAATAAAATTTAATTTACAAAAAAATTTATTAAATTAATTAATTTTAAGCTTCTAAGTAAAAATGTTCATAGATGTAGAAATTTAGTAAAGTTGATAAGTTGTTAACCTTTTAAGTAGTAGGTTGGATATTCAAATCTCATCAATAGTAAAAATTTGTATAATCATCTATATAATATTTATATTATAGCAACTGTTTCTAATAATTAAATTAGAATATCTATAATAGCAGTTATAGTAGCAAGTTATAAAGCATTTGTGTAAATATAACATTATATAAAAAAATGCAAACTAGCATCAGGTAGTACAAACTTTAAATAAGTTCTTATAGCTGTGTAAATTTATTAAAATTAAAAAATAAGAAGTTTATTTGAAAAGACCTGAATAAAGAGATAACATAGATTTTTAACAATGCTATTGTAAAGACTAAATTTAGAAAACAGATACCAAGATTATAATATCTGAATGAGCAAAAACTTTTAGATTGAAAGTCTCAGAGATAGCATTACTTAGATTGCTAAAATAAACTAAAGAAAAAAAATATTAGACTAACTCAATATATTGATAGACTGGTTATAATCTTATACAAGCTATTTGAATTAAGAGTTTGGTAAAAAAACAGAGATATATTAA
Organism: Cetraspora pellucida; assembly: GCA_910591915.1. Lineage (NCBI taxonomy): Eukaryota > Fungi > Glomeromycota > Glomeromycetes > Diversisporales > Gigasporaceae > Cetraspora > Cetraspora pellucida. Next base: position 3,829 of record CAJVQA010002768.1, on the reverse strand, counting down.
AGTATCAGAGATATGCTATTAAGTAGATGCTAGAATTAAAGTAAATTCTACAAGAACATAACAGTTAAATGATATAACTTTGATTATAAATATTAGTTCTGCTATAACAATATCAAATCAGTTGTAAAAATAAGTACAGAAGGTTTCAAGAGATTTATTTTAAGAATAAAATAGTCCTAAGGTTAAGATAATAATTTAGGCTTAACTTAGTAATATTAACATATATGCAGGTTTAGAGGGTTTAAAATAGAATATCCAAGCAGAGATGTTATATATAGCAATTAGTAGAAAATCTTTAAACAAACTCTTTAAATAGATAATATAGAAAAGTTATATATATAGCTAATTATATACTTTTTTTGTAATAGTTTATAAAATTATATTATTAAAAAAGTTGTTAATAAAAGTTAAAAGATCAAAAAGATTATCTTAACACCTAAAAAAAAAAATAATAAAAATATTTATTTAAATAAATACTTCTAGATTTATAAACTAAAAAAATTTAATTATTTTAATACAATTTCAAGTAAATAAATTAATATTTTAAATATTTAATTATAAAATTTTAAATTAAATCAAATATTTGTCAAATTAAATTAAATTTGATTATATTTAAAATTTGATTTGAAGGGATGTAGTAACTTAGTAAAGTGAATAAGTTGTTAACTTCCAAGTAGTAGGTTGGGAGTTCAAAATCCATTGACAGCAAAAATTTGAAAAACTATTTATATTATATTAGTATTATAGGAGGTAAATAATATTACAGCAATAGCATTCCATTAATTAGTTGGAATCAAATACTTGTAACATAGTTACACTAGCTTGACTGGCAGGTTATAGAATATTAGCACAATATTAGAGTTATATAAAGAAATGCAAACTAGTATTAAACAATGCAAACCTAAGTCAAGTTCTTGTGGCTATATAAATCTGTGAACTGGGAAACCAAAGCCTATTTGGGAAGACCCAAGTAAAGAGGTAGCATAAATCTTTGACAGTACTATTATAAAGGCTAGATTTAGAAAACAGATACTAATGTAAAAGAAATCAGATAAACAAGAACCTCAGATAAGAGGTACTATCAGCTAGGCTACCAAAAGTCTCAAGCTAAAGAAAAAAAATCTTGGAAGGCAAACTCTGGGATATTAGGAATAGGTTATAGTCCTACTAGGCTATCTAAATTAGGAGTCTGAGGTCAGAAGTAGAAGTATATTATAAGTACTAGGAATATACTATAAAGTCAGTTCTGAGATTTGTGTAAACTTTATAAAGGCAAGCTCTATTAACAATAAAGATTAAATATAGGTAGTTAGTTAGCATAGGGGCCCTCTGGAGCCTTACAGTTAGGTAATATACTTTGAAATATATAATAACTTAACAAATGTACAAAAAAAAGATCACAGTTAGGTTAGATGGCACTTAGATGTACAGAAACTTATATGCTATTTGTTGGTATAAGTATAAAGAACAGAGTGTTTAAATAGATAATCTTTTAGTAGATTGCAGGTATGGCATCTAGTGTAGAATCTGCTATGCAGGTAGACTACTTAAAATAGACAACCAAAAGTTGTACATATGACTAGTTGTATACTTACCTTGTACAAGTTATATAATCATAATTAAAATACAATAAAATCAATAGCTGCTAATAACTACAGCCTTAACAAAAGCAAAAAAAATATTTGATTTGATTTAAAAATTTTAAATTTAAATTTAATTTGAAGTTATATATTTGATTAAATTAAATCAAATCAAATTACAGAACTTTATTTTAAAAAATTTATTTTAAAGCTTTTATATTAATAATTTAAATTTTAATATTTATTTATTTTTATTTTTTATAATTAAAGTTTTTCTTATATTTTTATTAATTTGTTGAAAATGTTTTCAGAAACTTCTCTAGATATAAATTACAAAATCTATTCTAATTACAAATTTATTACAAAAGTAAAACTCAAACTATAGAAAAAAATCAACTATTATCTAACTAATTTATTTGCAATTTAAATCTACTAAAGTAGTTAAAACTTATTTAAATTTTAATAATATAAAATGTTGTTTGTAAGGTACCTATAAAAAATTCAATAGTTAAGCTATATATTAATTTTATATAAAGCATGATCAAGTAATAAAAAAGTATTAAATCACTAAAAACAACTTTTTTTTAACAAAGAATTCAACTTTTCTCAATATTTAACTAAACTAATAGCTTTTAAACTTCTAATTAAACTTTTTCCTTACAACTTTCTAACTTAAAAACAATACAAATTTATTTATACTTAATCTTTTGATACAACAAACTTTTACATTTTAATAAAATTATCTTTATTTATATTCTTTTTAAATTTCTTTAATTTATATTTAATTAAACTCTTTTATTTCCAAATAAACTAAGTATACTAAACTTTCTACTTCCAACTATATTAATTTTATCAAATTCTAACTATTATATTATATACTAACTAACATTTTTTAAAAAAACACACTTTCTTAATTTCTATTGAATTTTATTAAGCAACCTTATTCTCTTTCATTAAATAAAAATATCTAGCTCATTAAGGTGATTATTTAAATATAAATTTTATCTTTAATGGACCAAAACTTATTAAATTATTAATATTTCTCTTCAAACTTTTATTCAAACTTCTTTCTAAAATTTTATTGGTTAATTTTGGAAAATTTATTGGGGTGCCTTTAAAATTTCATTTTTTACCAACCTTGAAAATATCCAAATACCTAATATTTCTTCAAATTTTCTCAAAGAAACCTAAAAAATTTACTGGCTCTCTGAAAAATTTACCGCTAATTTCAAAAAACTTAATTTTTTTGACTAATTTTTATTCTTTTTAACTGTTTTTTTTTGTTACCTAAATTATAAAACACTCTACTCATACTATAAATTACTTAAAAAACCTTTTCTGTATCTCTGTTCCAAGCTATTTATAACTTTAAACATCTTTCTATTATTATCACTTATAATTCCAAAATGAATCTACAAATTACAACCCAACAAGATTATTTTTTAGACTAGTTCAAAAGCTATCTTATATTGAAAAACTCTTCTTTATCTATACTTATGACATTTGGAATTTAAATATTAGATTTCTTAAAACCAATTCTTAAAGATTTTTATTCCAGTTCAATTATTAATTTTATAACAATTGATAAATCAGCTGTAAAAAGTAATTTTAGCTTATTAATTCAAATTATAATAAACAAAAAACCTAAATTTATAGGAATGTAATAACTTAGTAAAGTGAATAAGTTGTCAACCCCAAGTGGCAGATCTAGAGTTCAAATCCTAGTAATAGCAAAAATTTGCAATTTTTTTTGTATTACAGCTAACTGTCTTCTGTAATTGGTTGAAATAAGATATCTGTAACCTATGTTATACTAGTATGACTGAAAGATTTAGACACTCATACAACATTATATGAGAAAACACAAACTGATACTAGGTGGTGTGAACTCAAGATAAGTTCTTAGGCTGTGTAAATCACAGAAACCAGGTAGGAAGACAGAAGCCTACTTGAAAGACCTGAGTAGAGAAGTAACCCAAATCTTCAATAATGCTACTGTAAAAACTAGATTTATAAAACAGAGCTAGAATTTGTAAAACTGGGCAAATGTGTTAGTCTTTGAGGAGAGACCAAATGAACCAACAAGGCTGTATGAATTTCCAGGTTCAGAGCAAAAGGATATATGCTGGCAAACATGTAAACCAGAGGTATGGTCTCACTTTACCTTTTTGAACTATCTGGAATAGCAGCTTGGTAGAACTTGAATTGAATACCAAAGTAGTAAGGATATGTTGTAAAGTCAGTACTGG
>CAJVQA010002767.1:0-21115 GCA_910591915.1 Cetraspora pellucida | reverse complement strand
TGATATTGTGAAAATGCACTGGCTCTTTGTATCTATTTAGTATACTATTAATCATTTTTGTTAGTTGTATAAGTAATTGTTCACATCTTTTGTTTATTGCTGTATTAATATGTTTGTATAGATGTTGTGCATTTTTAAGGTTTCTGGCATTATAGAGTGTTTTTCAGCAAAGTTTTGTTTCTTGTATTCATATGACTAAATTGGATTGTTGATATGGAGGTAAGTTGATGTTAAAGTTGTGTGTTATATTAATTTGGTCAATTAGGTTCTGTATATTGTTAGGTATAGTAGTATTGTATGTAAAATGCTTTTTAACTTAATGCATAATGTGTCTGATAGTTTTAAGGTCATTGTGTAGTTGTGTAGCTTTTGGTGTAAAGGTATGAAAAAAGTTTTTAATAGTATATTTTTTGTTTAGAATGTGTTTAAGAGCTGCTTTAGTTATACAGGTATCTATTTTGTGCCATGTATGTTCAAGATTTTTTGTAGTATCTGTTGTTGTTGGCACTTAATATTCTATTATATTGGTCTTGACTTGGTTTGAGAATTCTTCTCAATTTTCTTTAGTCATTGCTTTGTAGTTATATGTTCTTCTTTTATATCTGTTTTTGTCTCTGGTTTTAAATATAGCAAATGGAAATTTCCAAGTAGATATTAGTATTTGATGATCACTATTTGTTGATGATAATGAGTTGTTGAGTTCGAATTTGTGTAAATATGAGATTAATGAGTCATTAGCCCAGATATAGTCTATTCTGTTTTGATATCTAGTATTTTGCCATGTATTGTAGGTATTATTGGAGTAATTGGCCAAGTCATATAAATTGATACTATGTAGGTAGTTTAGCAATTGATATTTAATAGCTGATGAAATTGTAGAATCATTATTAGCGTTAAAGTCACTGAGTATGATAGAATGTAAATTAATAGCTAATGCTTGTTGTATCCATTCTTTTACTTTGTCTTGAGTTGCTTTTCGGGTTGATGAATTTGTAGATGAGAGGTAAACTGATATAATTCTAAATTTGTAGTCATGTTTGAAGAAAACATCAAGTGTGATAGTACCACCATTGTGAGTCAGTATATTATAGATATGAGGTTGAATATGATTTTGAACTATAATACAAGTGCCTTCTTTCGATGTTGTAGAGTTGGCTCAGTAGTATATGTAATGTTGTGTATTGAAGAATTTATTAGATATTTTATTTGAAATTTTTGTTTCTGTAAGGCTTACTATATGTAAGTTATGTGTTAAACAGTATTCTTCCTATAATAGTCTTTTTTTTTTAAGGTTATATTCTTGTACATTGTGTGTTGCAACTCTAAGTTGAAGAGAAAGATCAGTTGTAAGGTTTTCATGAAGTGATAATAATGATGTGATTGGTGGATTAGAGTTAAAAAGAGATGAGGAACTTGGAGAAGCTGATCTTAATGAGTCATAGTGTTCAGGGTTTATTTGAGATAAGTAGCTAGGGGTAAGAAAAAATTAATGGTCTAAAGGTGTTGGTATAGTAGAAGTTGTTGTTGATGTATTTGATTTTAGTTGGATATTTGGATAATGTCAGATTGCTTGAGCTGGTAAAATAAAGTGATTTGGTAAAGGTTTGGGTTCGAATGGAAGGTAGACATAAGCTTCACTATGGTTTTTTAATTGATATAGTTAATGTGTAGTCATATAAGTTATCAGGTAGGTAGCCAAAGCTGTGAATGTGTCGTAAAAAAGTAATAATGGTTTGAGGATGAGAAAGTAATAGTATGTGATTGTAGAATAGAAATTTGTTATAGCAGGTATCATATTTGATGTTGTTATAGTATCAATTGGCTATTGTAGTTTTATTATAGCCCTCCAAGATGGTTCCTACTAATTGAGAGTAGGAATTGTATAGTTCATCATCCTTTATGATTGGATTAGTATTTAATGTGTTATTGTTTTTTAGAGAGAATTTAGAAGAAATAGGTATAGATGGATAGTAAGTATAACCTGATAGTTGTGGAAAGAAGTAATTGGGTAAGGGTTGAGACATGTTTGGTAGATGTATATAATATTCACTATAGTCAAGTTTGATTGCTAGTCTGAATGCATAATTAAAATTGTTGTATTGTGTGAAGTTGTATTGATAAATGTGTTTTAAAAAGGAGTTGAGTGTTTGTGAATGTGAAAGTAGAGGTAACTTTATGCGTGTTAGCCATTGATTGTAGCATGAGTCTGGGTCATAAATTGGTTCTTGTGATGCTTCTTTGATGTTTGATAATAAAATGAAATTCAAGGAAGTAGAAGATTCTTCTGTAGATTCGCTCACCATATGCTCGACTCTCACAGCTGTGAAGAGTGCCATAGCCTGCTCTGTACGTTGAGTCTGGCTGTCATTAACTTGGTTCTCTATGTAAATGGACTTAACCACCTGTCCACTTACATCATTCTCTTCTGGAAATGGCCTATGTTCGATGGAGGACATCATAATTCCAGAAGCAGTGGCTGCATTTATGGATACTACAGAAGATTCAATTAAAAAGGATTGTGCGAGTGAGTAGATGGAGGAGTATCTTGGCTGAGGGTTTCAACGTAGGATAGACTTCCATCAGTTTTGGTTTTGGTTTTAGAAGGTTTTGAGTTAAAGAAGAGATCATATTTAAACTTTTTAAGAGCATAAAATTTGATTTTAAATTTATCTTGAAGAAGTTTTTGAGCTTGTAGATAAATTGAAGTTTTATATGTTTTAAGAATTTCTGGAATTGAAATAGTTGGTTGTTTGAGAATATGAAAATATATAATTATTCTAGCAAGAAAGTGTGTGTTGACTGGTTTGGTTGTAATTTTGGTAATAGCTTGATGTTCATTAAGGTTGTTAATTTTATCATTTTCTGCAGCTGCTCTGAGAAAGGCACGAAAATAGAAGTAAAAATAGAAGCCACGACATTTGGAGTTTTCTACAGTATTGTTATTTTTAGTGAATTCTGTTTCTGCTTCATCAGCTAATTTGTGAAACAAAGATAAAGGTGTAGCATTGAGAAAGGTAGCTTCATGTTTTTGATCTTTGTTAAAAATAGTAAAGTCAAGTTCAGGGTTAATCCACCTAGTTGTGTTTTTATTTGAGGGAGGAGCAGGGAATTTTTCAAATAATTTATCAAAGAAATCTGTTGATAAGTTTTCAAAATTGTGCTCAGTATCTGAGAGAAGAATAGTGCAAGGATTATCTTTACTATGTGAGCAGGTATGGATATAAAATAGAGCAGCTTTGGTACAAAGTAGAAAGCGTTCTCGTAAGGAGTCGATTGAGGTAATTTTGAAGTCAGATGGAAGTAAACTTTTGCATGACTCTGCAAGTTTAGTGGCAATTTCATATTTAATGTAGTTAAAGGTTTTGGTTTCATTGATATTAAGAAATTGTTTTTTATAATTTGCAAAGAAGGGTTTAAACCATGATTCGAGATTAGGTCTAAATTTTTTAAGTAAAGAAATATGGAAAGTTTGAAGGAATTCTTGTTTAGGAATATTGAGAGATACATTGATATTGTATTTTTCATCATTTTGTATTTTGAAAAGAGGTTGGTTAATAGCATCTTCACTAATAAAGTAGTTTAGAGAAAATCGTATTGGTAGAATATTAACTGTTTTGGCAAATTTTGAGAGGTCAATTGTTTGATATTCATTTTGAAAATACAAATGAATTCTGGCCAAATTAATTGTTACTTGGAAGCGATTTTGTAATGTATATGGAGGAATGGATTTGTGTGAAGAAAGGATTTTAGCGTAATTAAGTTTGGTAAAAAGTATAATGGTAAATTTATGAAGGAGGACTTTAAAAGTTAAATGTAAAATGTCAAATGGAATAGTAACAGATGTATCAATAGTTGGATTATGTTGATAAATAATATCTGTAAGAAACTTGGGTTGAGTTCCAGCCAGAGTTTTAATAAAATATTTAAAACTCCATTTTGAGGCTGGTTCCTCTGTAGTTGCAGGTTTAGTAACTTTTCCTGGTATGAAGTTAATAAGATAGGGCTTAATAAATTCAAAAATTTGTTGTGATAATAGTGTATTGAAATTAGTAAATGATTCCATTTTGTCAGTAATAGGAAATTTTTTAGACCAATCGAAAAGATTTTCTTGAGTTTGTTGTGGAATTTTGAGTTTGTTTTGTTTTGTAGCTTTTTTCTTTTTGAGAAGTTGAAGAAATTTTTTAAAAATTTCAATTTTTTTCTCTTTATCGATAAGAGCAAATTTAGCTGTATAGAACATTGTACATTGTTGTTGGTTAAGAGGTTGAGTTTGGGTTGCAAATTTCAATTTAAGATTTGAAATACAAGCAGTGTGAGCAGGAAAACCATATAAAATTTTGGCAGAGGAATCAAGAGAATGTTTGTCATTACTAAGAAAGACGCATGGAATATTGGATTTGTGACAAATGATGCAGATATGAGTATGTTGTATATGAGCTTTAATAGCTACAGTATTGGGTTCGAGATTTGTAATAATAGAGGAAGTAGCTTTAGATGAGCTGTCATAATTAAAAGAAAATGATAGAATTTTAGTAACAGGTGACTGAGGAATAGTATCTTTGGTTTTTTTGAATTGGTTTAGAGTTATGTCCATAGGAGTAGCAAAGCCAGAAGTTGGAGAAGAAGGAGGAGTTGTAGATCTTGGAAGAAGTTGGTAATGATGAGAAGTAAATAGAGTATAATATGTTTTACAAAGACATAAAACAACAGAAGGTTGGTGAGGTGCTTTAAAGTAATGAATTTTATTTCTTTTGTGACATTCAGTTGGATGAACAGCAAATTGGATAGGTTTAATTTGTTGTAGGTTACTTTCTTTAGCCATGGCACCAAAATGGTCACTATACTTGGCTAAGAAATAATCCAAATCATATTGGTCTGGTTCTTGACTAATAGATGTAGACATAGTTGCTTCAGATTTTAATATAGATTTGATATATGGATTCTTGAGTTAGAATGGATTTGAGTGATATAGGGGTGTGACAAATAAGGAGTGTGACAGATAAGTGATGTGACAGATAAGTGATGTGACAGATAAGAAGATGAGATATATAAAGGGAGATGACAAATAGGAAAGTGTTACAAGTAGTACGTAACACTTTGTAGATCTATTTGTAAATCAAGAGCGACATTGAACAAATTTGTATAAATTTAGAAAGAATACAAATTTGTAATTGAGTTATGTTAAAAATAGATTGTGTAATATGGATTAGTAATCCTGTTTGGGCGGGTTTGGACAGGAGTGGGCTACGGAAAACCCTCCAAAAAATAAAAAATAAAAAATAAAAAAAATTAGAAAATTTTTGCAAGAGAGTTTCAAGTATTTTGTTAATAAATCAATCAAATTTGGTCCAAATTTGATAAATAATATATCAAAATGAAGCTATTAATGAGCTCTTTTTGTTTGTTCTAATGAACAAGAGCAGTTTATTTAGTAAATTTCTATGATAAAGTAGATAGAAGAATTTTAGTATTTAATTATTATATCTCTGTAAATAAAGGACTTAGAGATATAAAACTTGGCCTCCTAAGTGTAAAATTATACCAGGAACAACTTTACTTAGACACCCAGAAGTAGTTTACTTAATAAAATATTGAGTTATTATCAGTTTTGTGCTGTAGAAAATTGGTACAAGTGATCATCAGAGAGTTAATGATTTGCCAGTAGTAGAGATTATGCAAAGGCAACTAGGAATATTGTTTATATTATTTGTTATTTGTGCTTGAAACACTTGAAGCTTGTGTTTAGGCACTTGGATCTGTGCAAAGGCACTTGGAATTTGTGCAAAGATACTTGAAGTTCATGCGAGGACACTTGGATTCATGTTGGAAATACTTGAAATTCTTGTACTGTGGCACTTGGCACAGTAATTTGGTGCTAGGATACATGAAACTTGTACAGAGGTATTGGAGGTTTGTAAAATGATATAACATCACAGATGTTACTCAGTGTTATGTGGCTGTATCACATTTCTAATAGCTAATTAAGATCCTTTTATCTATCTACTATCTATTATATAATTTGTAACAGATAAATAAACACTATGAGATAAACATTATAAAATAAACAATATGAGATAAAACTGTGATCTGATTGGCTATCTTTATAATTAGATCCATGTAACTTTTTTTTTAATTTTTTTTTTAAAAGTAGGGTCTTGCCTCAGTTTCTTTATTGATTATTAATATCTAAATATATTTGATCTGTAGTACATATTATTTAATCTTTAAAAACTTAAGCTTAGACTAATTTACTTATAACCCAGACTTTGCTAAAGAGGGTTAAAGTTCCTACTTAGTCTACTATTGTATTGATGTAATTTGGTAATGTATTGTAGTTAACAAATAGTTTTTTCTAAATTTCAAGTTTAATTTTTTTTTTTAGATCTGTTAGTATAGTATTATGTGCATTAGCTATAGCTATTGAGACTGTTGTTGCATTTCTGCTAGCTTTTTGTAACTTTGTTGTACTAGGTATGTTTGATGTATTATATTGTTCTTGGCATTATAGCAACCATATTTCTTTATATATTCTTTGTGTAATTTTATGTATTAGGTAGACTGATAAATTGTGTTTTGGTTTTGGTACTCATGCTATTTTGTTTATATGTTTTGTATTGTTTTGTGCTAACATCCTCAGTGTTACTTTTGTTAGTTTAGTTTGTGTATTAGTTAAGCATATGCTTTGAGTAATTATCATTATTATCTGATGTTATATTTTGTTATCTGTTATGTCTTGCTTAGCCAGAATTTTGTTTACTATTTTAGTTATTATTTTTCTTAAACTTGTGCTATTGCTGCTGCATGTTAGCAGATGATAGTTGCTTTCTGTTGTATTATAGCATCATATGCATATTGAATTAGGATATTTTTTGTTATCATGCTTATATAAGACTTCTAGTATTGGCAGTTCTTCTAATAGTAGTTTTATTTTGAAAGCTTTTAGTTGAGAGTATTTGAAATTAGTTTGTTTTTGTGTTGAAGCATATTGATAGTTTATGTAATTGTAAAAGGAATTCCAATTTAGGTTTTTGTGATTAGTGTTCCAAATTTGTGTTCTTGCTTGTAATTGCTAGTATGCTATATGGTTAGCATTGTGATTATGATAGATGAATTTTCTAATGTTGTATTCGATTGGTTTGTTTTGCCATATAGGATAAAGAATGTTATGTTATATATTTTTATGATTTATGTCTGTTTCTATAATAGAAGAATCTAGTTGTGTAGTATAGATAATAGGATCATTAGTTATGAATATGTAGTATAAGTCTTTTCTTGCAACTATTGCTTTCTATGTTAGCCAGCTTGGCCAGTTGTTTGGATGGTAGATTTGATGTATATTTTCTGTTGTAGTTGTATTAATTATTTCTGCTAGTTTTATAAATTATATTTTGTTTGTAATAACTTCTACCTTTGATCCATAAGGTGCAATGATTGAACTAATTATTAAAGTTGTAACTAGTGTTTTAGTTATAGAGGGCCATTCAGAGGCTATTATTTTGTATTGTTGCTTCATTATTGGGATGTTGCATACTATCATATCCTGCTATATATTGTTGATTATTTGTTGTTTTTGAATAAATTAGAATATAATATATTTGTACTCTTTGCATTTTTGTTGTAGGTCTTGTATATAATTAGTGGCTTCTGGATTTTCTATTGTCTCATTTGCTAGTTTATAATGTCTTAGCAGTATGCTTTGGTTCTTTAACATTTTTTTATTGTTATTGCATTTAGTTGTTTGTCTTAGGTCATTCATATTTGCTTTGATAATCTTGTTGCTATCAACTACTATTTTTTGAAGTTTGTATATATTGTCTTTTCTTGTATATTTTTTTTTTCAATTTGGGATTATTCCATTCACAGCCTGTGTATGGTTTTAGTTTGTTGGTTGTATTGTTGATAGTCCAGTGATTAATCATTGCTTGTTTGTTCTTTGTTAATGATATACATCCTAAGTAGCTAGTAGGTGCATCATGTTTCATTATCTATGCTTCTTTTTTAAGCATTTGATGATAAATAAATATGTATAGATTAGGTGTAACCAGATTATAATTGTTGTCATTTAGGTTTTGTTTTATAATGTTTGTTATTATTTTATACTATTTGGATTCTCTTCTTCTTGGTATATGAAGTATTGTATATGGGATTTGTGTCCAGATTAGTGTATCTGTATTGTTGTAATTAGTGCATTGTTTGATTGAGTATAGCTTTAGTTTGTTTAGTTTAGTTTTAATTGCATGTGGTTTGTCTATATACTGAAGTACAAGATCTATTGTTGTTTCACTAAATTTTATTGATATTGTCCAGTTGTTGTTATTATTTTGAAAAGTTAGGTTTGTTTGTTGTAGACTAAGTAGCATATATGCTAAAGAGGTTTTTGCTTCTTTTTGTAGTAGCATATATGTGCTATTGCTTAGGATTGACTTATTATTGAAAGCTGCATTTTGGATTTGTTGTATGTGTATTTTCATTGTTAAATGTGATATACTTGAGTAGTTTAATTGCTTGTATATGAGTAAGATATGCTGCTATGTTTGGATGTCTGTTACTATTTACAAACTATATATGTGATAGTGAAAAAGTATTGAATTAGGTATAGTTTATGCTAAACCAGCCTTGTGTTTTACTACTGTTGTGTAGTTGTTTGTAATTAATTTATACAAGTGTAATGGCAGGTAAGTATTCTGGACCCTATATGTGATTCTTGTTAAGATAACTGTATTGATAATATATATAGCTTGCTTCTCTGTAATGTTTGTGTTTTTAATTCTTTTTATAACATGTTTGGCTTCTTCTTTTATAATTTTGTAGATTGGTTTGTGGTTTTTTAAGTGATGTACCAGCATTCTAGAAATCTGAAGGCCTTTTTTAGTTGTATTGCTTCTATTATTGTATTGTTATAAACTATGTTTTTACTTATGTTTTTCGAATTTGTTACTGCCAGTATTGATTTGTTGGGGTTTACTTTTATGTTTGTAAGAGAGAAAAATAAGCTTGCAATTTTTATAATTGCTTGTAGTTTCTGTTAGAATTGAGCTATTTATATGGTGTTATCCATATATACTAATGCTGCAAGTTTGTTTGTATATTTCTTGTTTTATTATTTTCTGTATATGTAGTACTTAGTATATAACCTGTTATATTGTTATGTATAGTTGTAAGTAGTGGGTCATAGTAAATATGTCACAGAAGAGGTGCTATCGTCTTTTCTTGATCTATGCCATCACCTACTTTATATGGTTCTGTGAGACCAAAGTTTGTTATTATATAGTTATATCGATTAGTAAAAATGTTTGTAATTAGTTCTGTTATTTCTTCTGGTATCTGTATTCTTTGCAATGCTTTTTTGAGTAGGAGAATATGGATTGTGTTATATGCTTTTGATATATCTTAGCTTAAGAGCCATAGTTTCTTATTTTGAATTTAAGCATCCTCTAAGATATGACTGATCATTATGATTGGTATTTGTGTAGAGGTATTAGGAATTGCAACATGATTGCTTGGGTGTAGAATTGAATATTTGGTAAATATTGTGTTTAGTCATTTTGTTATGATTTTTTGTAAAAATTTTTTTTGTATGTTTAATTAAAGTAATTGGACATGTCTTATTAAGTTTTTCTGAAAATTTTTGCTTTTTCGATATTGGGTATATATTGCTTTGCTTCTATATTTTGGGAATTGTTTTAAGTAGAAGGCATGCATTAAAGATTTTAAGTAAAAGATCACAAGTGTATATATCTATATATTTTAGCATTTTATTTGATATTTGTTGTAGTCCTGTTGTCTTGCCATTCAGTAATTCTTGTAGATTGGTTTGTAGTTCTTGTGTTGTTATAGGATTTAGTAATGTATTATACCAGAACTTGTCTATTCTTCTATATGGCTGATAATGTTCTTGCCATTCTGCCCAGTAACTATTGTTTATAGGATTGCTTTTTGTTCATTCTTCAAAGTGCTTTTTGATTTCTTTTTTGATTGCCTGTGGTTCTGTTATGATTTTATTTGTATGTATAATGTTGTTAAGTATAACTGGATCTGTATGTCTTTGTAGTATACTATTAATCATTTTCATGATATTGGTTGAGAAGTTGTTATATCTCTTTATAATATTATTTTGAATTTTTTGCTTATGAGCTATATTGTTTTCTATTTTTTAGACTTGGTATATCATTTTTTGTTGGTGCCTTAGTAGTTTCATGGTGTTTTCTAGTGATATGTTAATGTTTTGTATAGGATTGAGCTTAGATAATTGTATTCTTGTATAGTTATTAATCTTGTCAATATTGTTGTTAATTTCTTGAGTTGATATTGCAGTTGTATTTTGGTTATTTCTTTTTAGGTATGTTATTGTTTGGTTAATTTTCTGCAAAGCAGCATAAAGCTTTGTAGCTTTTTTGGAGAATGCATAATATAGTTTAAGACTTGTTTTAGTTTTAGATATGTTGTTGTTGACTGCCTGTTTGATTGCTTGATTTAGAATATTCCAGCTTTTGTTTAGTTCTTCTTCTGTAATAATCTTTTGGTCAAGTTTATTTTCTTTCTTTTTTATGTGCTTATTGATATCATTTTTAAAATCTGTCCAGTCATCTAATGTCATTTTGTTGTATAAAAAAATTGTTCTTTGTCTTGTTTTGGGTCTATATTTTTTAATGCTTATATTTGTTTGCCATGTTGTTGTAATTATACTATAATCACTATTTGTTATTAGTTCAGCACTAATTATTTCAGGTTGGTCTATATTGGGCATTAATATGTTAGATATTTATATGTCATCAATCTGGCTATGCATAGGTTCTCTTGTTCAGGTAGATAAGTTAATGTTGAAGTAATCTAAAAGGCTATTCATTTCTTAGAATTTTATCATTGTAAAGAGTTGCAACATAGGTTGAGCCTTTCATTTTTGTCTATTAAAATTAAAATCTTCAAAAACTATAGTACTGTAATTATGTGCATAGCTATATGTAACCCATTTGTAATTTCTTTTTGTGTGTTATTGCTTAGCACTTTGTTATTAAATGGCAAATAGACAGATGTAATTCTTATTTTTTGGCTTTGTAGAAAAAAGAAATTAATTGCAATTACTGTGCCTTCTAGTATTATAATATTGTGTATATATGGCTACAAAAATTTGGATACTGCTATTTTGTGCCCATGCTTGATTCTTGCTTTTTGTAATTTTACTAGTGCAGTTTGATGTATATATGTTGTAATAAGGATTTAGTAATTTAAATCTAGTGTGTGTTGATTCAGCGAGCTTTGTTTCAATTATGCTGACTATGTTGTAATTATTTTTATAGCAGTATTCTAGTCATATTTGCATCTTAAGTTTGTTATTTGCATCTTGTATGTTATATATTGTAATTTTTATGTTATCTAATAAGTTGTTATTTGTTGAAGGTTGTTTAGTTGTTTCTATTGTACTGTTTATGTTTAGATCAATTGACATTTAATTTATGTAAAGATGTCCCATTTTGGTTCTGAGAGTTGTGATAGTTGTAATAAGTAGTTAGGTATTGTTTCAATATTAAAGTATTGGCATAAAGTTATCAAGATGTTTGTGATATCTTCTTGTTGATTTATAGGTATGTTAATGTATATTGAGTCTGTAATTTTTTCTAATTCCTCCTGCAGTTCTGTTAGAGTTTGAGAAATATTGGGTTTGTTTTGTTTATTGTCTGTTGTTTTATTTGATTGTGATTGGTTTGCTTGTTGATCTATTTGAATTCAAGTTGTTGGAATCTTATAAAAAAAGTAGGTTTCTCTAAGTAATCTTGCTGTTTGCACAAGTGCTTTAGATGTTGTTATTGGTAGGGTTAGATTATATTTTGTTATTTGTTGTGGGTCTTCTGGTAGGTCAGGTTTGTCTGTAGGGTTTACTATTATAATATGTAGTGATAGAAGAAGTGAAAACTTGTACTATAATCTAATTTGTTGGATAAACTTTTTTGCTTGTAGTTTTTTAGTTATTTGGTATATGAAGCTATCAGTTGTTTTGATTTTGCTAGTTTCTTTGGGCAAGTGTGGCTTTGCTAGAAAGTAGTCATTAGGTAATCTTTTGAAGAAATAATCTTTTCATAATAATTAGATTGTTTCTTTGATATCTGTATCTGGGTCTTGTGGATCTATAGGAAAGTGGAGTCTGTATGTAGGCTCTAAATCTTGGTAAGCTGCTGGTAATAGTTTTTTTGAAGATGGAGATTGAAATAGTTACTTGGAATTTTATCAAAAGAGTAGTAATTTCTTAGTTGCCTTATTATGTTTGCAAGTTCTCTTAATTGGCTTTTCTTTATAATTGGGAAGAGATATTTGATTTCAGAATTTAATTCTTTCACTAAGTCAGGCAGTGGTTCTAGTAATATAAAATAGGTGTCTGGTAGTTTATCAAAGTAGTATATTCTGTATAAAGCTGCAATAATCACTTTAATATGTTCTCTGTATCATATAGGTAAGTCGAAGAGGAGTATTTGAATGATATTTGTTAGAATTTGATTAGGATCTGTTGGTAATTGCTGTAAATGAGCAGTTGTTGCTTTTTGTACGATCTCGTATAGGTCTGGGTTGTTTTCTATAGTTCTATCTTTGGTGAATTTCTTGTAATATTTGATAAGATAGAATATTTGTTTTGTCAACATCTTATAGAACTTTGTATTGGTTAGATAATCAATCATTATTTTTTGTTGTAGTTTTTGATAAATTAAATCTCTTGTTTTCTTATCAGTAATAGTTATTTTGTTAGTTAGTTTATATTTCTTCAATACTTCTTGAAACAAGTTGTCATAGGCTTCTTGATGTTGTGGCATTGATTTTTTTACTCTAGTAAAAGTAAAAAAAAATGTGGCATTTCTATATCTAAATTTAGCTTCAATTGCTAGGTGTAGTGCCTGGTTTGTTGGCTTAGTTTGCATTTTATATTTGATGAAGTTTTGAATTTCTTCTTCACTTTTTAGTACTTCTACTATTTTGTCATAATTCTATGTAATTTTGTCAAATGCTTTATGTACCTCTTCTTCTAATTTTTTGTTTATCTCTTGTGTCTATTCTTCTGTGAAGTCATTTTGTTTTGTGCTTTGTGTGTTGCTTCTGTGTACTATGTTTTTTGTGCTATTTGGCTGTATGTTGCTCATGATAATGCTTGTCCTGCTGTTGTGTTACTGTCTTGTTGCTGTCTATTACCTTCTATTTTCATTTGGTTGCTATCTACTATTTCTATATTTTGATTTTCAGTAGTTTCTGCTTGGTTGTTATATTTATTTATGTTTGCACTTTGATTTATTATGTTATTTTGGGTTGTTAACATATCCATATTTGCTAACATGATTGTGCTATTGTTATTGTTGTTGTTTGCAGTATGTTGATTGTTGTTATCACTTTTCATTTCTGTCATATTGTTATCAAAATCGGTTTGAACTGATTTTGTTTTGTTGTTGTTGTTTTGGAGTGATGTCATTTTTGTTTTTGCCAAAGGTATGCTAGTTTTACTACTTTTTGCTCTTTTGTAAGATGAAGCTATGTTAGAGTGAGGTTTTTTTGCCTTTGTACTAAAATGTACTGTATCTATTTTGTTCTTTTTTTTACTTGTGTTGTTGCTATTGTTGTTGGTTTTGCTTTTGGTATTGTAGTCTTCCATTTTGAGCTTTTGTTCTGTTTTAAATGTAAATTTAAAGGTTGGCCCAAAGGTCATCTGTTGTTTTGGTGTTTTGTTTGTTGTTGATATCACTTCTCTTTTGTGCTTTATTTTGATTTATGTTAAACTATACTATGTTTTGTAATGTATTGTAGTTGTTTTTTCTATATATAATTATTTTATTTATTTGAACTTTTGTTATTTTTTATTTTTACTTATAGTTTTGAGATTTTCAAGAAAGAGTTTTTATAGACCTATATAACTTATTTATATATATTATTATTTTTTGTAAAACTAATAATAGTATATATAATACTTATAAAATTTAACCTCTATATAAGCACAATCTTTTCATAAGCATTAAATTCTTAAAACCAAGATTGTGATTATAGAGAGAAAAGACTATATGTGCATTTGTGCAAAGCACAGGTTTTCAGCTAGTATAATATAATTATCAACTAACTAATGACTAATAATAAATATAATATAAAATACAATAATGAATATATATATAATTACTAATACTACTATATATAGGGTATGGCAACCTAGTGAAATGGTCAGGTTGTCAACCTCTCAAGTGGTAGGTTGGGTGTTCAAATACCATTGGCAGCGAAAATTTGGATAATTACCTATTTAATATTCGTATTATGGCAACTGTTACTAACGATTAGATTAGGATACCTGTAATGGTGGTCATACCAGCATGACTGGCAGATTATGGGACATCTGTGTAAGTATAGCATTACACAAAGGAATACAAACTGACAAATCAGACGGTGCAAACACTAGATAAGTCCTTGTGGCCATATAAATCTGTTGAAATTAGGTAACAAGAAGTTCATTTGGGAAGACCTGAGTAGAGAGATAGCTGGATCTTTGATGGCCTTACTGTAAAGGCTAGCCTAAAGAAACAGATACCAAGATCATAGTACATGGTCATAGTAGCTGGACAGGCAAGAACCTTTGGGTTGGAAGTCTCAAGAATACCACCAATCAGGCTGACAAAATGAATCAGAGAAAAAGAATATCAGGCTAACCTGATATACCAATAGACTGGTTATAGTCTTACATGAGTTATCTGAATTGGAAGTTTGATAAAAAAGCTAGACAAAAGGCAAGAGTATACTAAAAGTACTAGGATTATACTGTGAAGTAGATGCTGGGGTCTAAGTAAACTTTACAAAGGCATAGCAGTTTAATGGTTAGCCCTGACCACAAGTGTTAGTTCTGCTATAGCAATATCTAGGTCAGCTGTAAAAATAGGTACAGAAGGCTCTGGGAGGTTTATCTTGAGAATAAATTAGTTCTAAGGTTGAAAATGATGATCTGATGCATCTAAGATGACCAGTGATGTTAATACAGGTTACAGGTTCAGAGGGTTTAAAGTGGAACACCCAAGCAGGGGTGTTAGGTATGGCAATTGGTAGGAAACCTTCGGGTGGACTTCTTAAATAGGTAATATAGAAAAGTTACATGTGTAGTCAATTGTATACCGATAAGTGATTAATAAAAGTCAAAAGACCAAAGAGATCATCTTAATACCAAAAAAAAAACTCTAATACTACTATATAATATACTATGCTAAAATCTACTTTGTAATATTTTTCTTCTTTTAAGAATTTTGTTTTACAAAATTCCTATAACTTTTGTACCATTCACAAAAGTCAACTAATTGATTAAACTTGGCTTTACTTATATTACTGATATGTTTTAAAGTTAGTTTTTTTGTTCGATATATTTGTTTATAACTAATAGCTTTGAACAATCAATAAGTTTTAGTCCAGGCCTTAATTCTACTTGTCTTTATGGACTTGTTATAATCTGGTTTTTCTAATAATAGGGCTCCTAGATGATAGCTATAAGCTAAGCAATATATCTAGTTATAGTTAGATAGGCATGCAATCAACTAGTATTCTTTGATAATTTTGGTATAATAATTTTTCTATGATGTATTGATAGTCATTGGTATCATAACTGGAAAAATCTGGCTTGGTGTTGTGTTTAGTAGATCTATTTTTATTTTGGTTAACAGATCATCATTACAAGTTGTTAATAGCATATATAAGGTTTTCATATTAAGAATAAGAATAATACTATTAGCTTCATATATAATAGTATCTGGATATTGAACCTGTTTACCAAGGTTCTATAACTCAAGAGCTTTGTAGTAAATTTGTAGAATAACCTATGTTGGTAGGTCCTGTAGTGAGTTCATTATTGTTAAGATTATTAGAGGTTTAGTTGAAAAGCATAGAGAAAATTAATATTAAAGGAAGGCATTTCTTTGGCCTTTTTATATCTGTTAAAATTTTCTTCATGCTTCTATGCTAAGCAATCTTTGGCACAGTAATTTGTAATTTGTTTAACCCATGCTGTCTCTTATTAATTTTATTTAACTCATGCTGTTTCATATTTAATAGCAGCTAAATTTGCTTAATACATGCTTTTCTTTGTATTCTATTTATAGCTATATTGTTTACAAAACATGTTAAACAATTCTTTGTTCTAAAAATTAGACAAAATTTGTATTGCTACATGTTTATTCTATTCTATTTTTGTAATTATAGTGTTCTTTGTGTCTTTTTTCCCTTAAAAAATAAGGTCTCTAAATATTATTTACTAATTTGTCTAAAATTAGTAACTTTATTCTGATTGGTTCATCTATTTCTAAATATAGCAATTACATTGTTTCTGTTGTAATTGTTCTTTGTCTATCAATAAAATTCTAATTTTCTGTTGTATTTGTTTTTGTTATTTATTCTGTCTAATTTTTTCTGTGTTTTGGTCTACAAAACTTTTATCTTTTTTTTTTTTACTAGTTTTATGTTGAAAAACCTTTCTTGTTGATAAACTTGTCTTTTTATCTGTTGTTTTTCACTAAGGTGTATATACTTTTTGGGCTATGAGCTTGTTCTGCCTAATATTAAAGCACTTTAGAATAAGGCTGGTCATCTATTTGGGTGAGCTAAACAGATAATCTGTTTTGGCCTCAGTAGACAATTTTTCTTTTGTTATTTCCTTTTTCTTTTCTTGCAGTTAAGTAGTAGCCAATGCTTAACTGTTTTCAATATTTTCGTTTTATTATTTTAAGTATACTATTTAAAATATATATATTCTAACTTTTTGCTTTATAGATGCTTTACCAAAGCAAAAGTTAAGCAATTTTTAGTTGTTTGTCCTCTCTTTAAAATCAAATTGCAAATTTGGAAGCTGAAGCAAGTGAAAGAGCTCTACTGAATTTCAAGGTGATCCAACAAGAATGGCAACAAAATACTATCCACAAGTGGGTAGTTACAAAAAGAAATTTGCTATGAGTTCAGGTTGCAAATTTAGAAGATGAGGTTTAGGAGTTGCAAAGGAGGTTGAAGGAAAGAGAGGGCTAAAGATATTTTTGTAATATTTTGTAAATAGTAATAATAATAATAAAATTCTATATTAAATATAATCGTTTTTTTTTTTTTTTTTTTTTAAATTTTTGTACTAAGTTTTTATAATTAATAAAATAATAATAAAATAATAAGTAATAAAATAATAAGTAAATAAGTAATAGAAATAAAAATGTTAGGTTTCATAAGGCACAGTTTTAATAACAACTTGTGGTTCCTAGTTTCATTGTTTATAATATTGTTCTAAACAATCACTATTATAGTATTTCTGTAAAATTTGTTCCTTGTTGTTGCAAAGTTGATAAGCACTATTTCCTAATTTAGCATAAATAGTAAATGGTTTAGTTCTTTTATCTTCAAACTTTGCAGAATGTGAGGCTTCTATATTCTTTTGATGAATTAGAACTTTATCTCCAACTTCAAATTCTTCTGATTTTAGTCTTCTGTCATGTCTTTCCTTTTGTTTTTCTTGTGATGCTTCTATATTTTGTCTGGCATGTTCTTGTGCTTCTGGTAGTTTGTCTATTAAATCAAAAGCTCATAACAAAATACTGTCTTCTAAGTTTATTTTTTCATTAGTTTCTTTTATCAGCAGAATTAATTCTATTAGTAATACAGCTTATCTTCTATAAGTCAGCTAAAAAGGTGTATATCCAGTAGTAGCATGCTTCTTGATTTGATAAGCAAAAAGTACAGCAGGAAGATTTATATCCCAATCATCGCTGGTTCCTACTTTTGCTAAAGATTTATACAATGTTCTATTTAGTCTTTCTATTATACCATTTGTCTGTGAATAAAATAGTAATAAAAACTTATGTTTTATAAAAAAGTTTACATATAGAACTCTAATCATTTTATTTTAAAAGTTAGGTTCTTGGTTTGAAAGAATAATCTTGTATATTCCATGTCTGCAAACTATTTCTGTAAAGATAAATTTTGCAAGAGTTACAGCATTTGCATCTGGCACAGCTTAAGCTTCTGACCATCAGGTTAAGTAGTCTGTTGCAACAATAATATATTTATTATTGCGAATAGTGATAGATAAAGGTCTTACTAAGTCAATTCCAATTCTTTCAAAGGCTTGTCCTATCTTTATAGGATGTAAAGATTCTTTTCTTCTAGCTTTGCCTCTTCTTTGGCATTGATTACAAGTTTTAATATATTTTTTAATATCTCTATACATTTGATCCTAATAATATCTTTCTGAGATCTTATGATACATAGCATTTATTCCTAAATGTTAGGCAGTAGGATGACTATGTATTATATATAAAATAGGGTCTACTTCTGTCTATTTAATAACTCTAAATGGTTTGTCTATGGATTTCTTGTTTTTTTTATACAAAGTCTGTTTTGAATTATAAAATATTTAGTCTGATTGGTAAGTTTTTTCAGTTGATAAGTAGTGAAGTCCAAAGGTATAGTGTTAAAATTTAAATAATTAAATAAATTGTAATATTGATCTAAGTTCATTATTTAAAATTTTTATGTTAAAGTCTTGAGAAAGCATTCACATTAGAGTGAATTCTACCTAGTTTTTGAATGATTGTAAAGTGATAAGGTTGAAGTTTCAAAATTTAGTGTCTGATACATCCTTTGGGTTCTACAGTTTTAAGTTATTTTAATGCTAAATGATCAGTTATTAAGATAAATTCTGTAGCTCCTAAATAATTATAAAAATGTTCAATGGTCCATACTATTGCAGCACACTCTAATTCTGTAGCAAAATAATTTTGCTCCTGGGGTAACAAACTTTTACTAGCATAAGCAATAGGATGTTCTCTATCATCTTTATCTTTTTGGCTTAATATAACTTCAAAGCCATAATATGAAGCATCTGTAACAAGTATAAATCTTTTGCTAAAATTAGAGTAAGCTAGTATAAGTGCAGTGACAAGTTTTTTTTTAAGTAATTTAAAGGCTTGTTGTTGTTTACTTCCCCAATAATAAAGTTCATTTTTATATAGGAGTTTGTTAAGAGATTGGACTATTGCTGAAAAGTTTCGAATAAATTGTCTATAGTATTCAGCTAAACCAAGAAAAGATTTTAATTTAGTAGTAGTTTTAGGAGGTTGAATCTTTTGTATTGCATTAATTTTTGCAAGGTCTGAAGCTATTCCTTTTGAACTAATAGTATGTCCTAAGAAGAGTAAGGATTTCATCCAAAAGTTGCACTTGTCTAGGTTGAGTTTTAATCCAGCTTCTTTAATCCTTTGAAACACTATTCTTAAATGCTTTAAATGACCTTCAAATGTTTTTGAGTATACATTGGTGTTATCAAGATAAACAACAACAAATTTCCATGCAATTCCTTTATATACTCTGTCCATAAGTTATTGGAATGTTGCTGGTGCATTGCACAATCCAAATAGCATTACATTAAATTCATAAGTGCCATATTTTGTATGCAATCTTTTCTCTGTTTTTGGAATCTATTATAACTTGCCAGTAACCACTAGCTAAGTCTAAAGTTGAGAACCATTGTAATTCTAATAATGCATTTAACATTTCTTGTATTTTTGGTAAGGGATTGTTGTCCTTTTTAGTAACATTGTTAAATCTTCTGTAATCTATACAAAATCTTAACTTTCTATTCTTCTTTTATACTAGGACAACAGGTGATGCCCAAGAGCTTTTTGATGGTTGAATTATGTTGCTTTCTAGCATTTGTTCAATTTCTTCTTTAATAAAGTTCTGTTCATCAGGTGGCATGTTGTAAGGATGTAGTTTAACAGATGGTATATCTTCTGTATAGATACAATGTTTAACTTTATCTGTTTTGCCAAGTTCTGTAATATCTTTGGCAAATAAATCAGCAAATTCTTCTAATAAGTTTTTGAACAATTGTCCTTGTTCTTTAGTAAGTAGTCCTACATTTACAGTATCTGTTTTCTCTAAAGCATATTTTTCATATAATATTAGAGTATTTATTGTATACACATGTTTTTTTTTTAATGCATTTCTTTGCAAAGCCTATTGCTAAGCTTCTTCTTCTGTTAAGAATTCTTCTTTAAGTGGTAATTCTTTAATTTCTTTGTTTTCTATTTCTTCTAAGTCTTTTTGGTATTTTGTGTTTTCTGAATCTTTTAAATCTTCTGAGTCAAATAGTTTTTGATCTTGCCTAGAATGATTCAAAAATTTTAGAATGCAAAGGCCAAACGAGAGTAATAATTTGCTTATTCTTGATAATAAGTTATTTGATCTTAAAAAAATTCTAACATCTTTTCAAAATTGTTCTCTAGATGTTGAATTCTGGCTTTCAATCTAACAATAATTTGGTCTTTTTTATCCTCTTTTTCATTCTTCTTCTTCTTAGAAATAGTGTTCTCACTTATTTCTATAGGTTCTATAGCAGTTTCTTTTGATAACTTTATTGCTTCTGTAATGTTTTCTTCTTCTAGAATGGTTTCTTTAGCAAGAGTTAACTCATTTAACTCTTAGTAACATTCATCACAATATCCTTGATGTTCTTTTAATTGTTTAGCAAAAAGGCATTCACAACAAAAAGCTACTTTTCCTTCAAAATTCTTTCTTAAGTTTTCTACTGTTTTTTGAATATCAAAGTCTGGATAAGCAATATTAAAAGATTCATATAAGATCTGTTGTAAAGTGGCTTCTTCTTCTTTAGTAAGATTTACTTGTTCTGTTTAAAGTATGTTGGTAATTTTATCAGAGGTCCATTTATGACTATATCTATCATGGTCTTGTTTTTCTATAGCTTCTTCTATGATCTGAGTGTTGTCTTCTAATAAGACTTTAGCAAGTCAATAGATTCTACCTTGGTTCAAGTCATACTAACTTCCAGCACTCTTGTTAGACTTAGTATAGTGTTTAATTCTATTCCAAATTTCATAATTTGGGTTATATTGTAAATCTAAGCTAACTTTATAAGTGTACATATGCTCTAATTTACAGAACTATCCCTTAGATTGTAACACAGGCAAATTTGTCTGCATTAATTTTTTTAAAATTAATTTTTAAAATAAAATTTTAATAATTAATTTTAGCAATATACTTTCTAAGCAAAAAAATATTTTTAAAAACCTACTTTATAAACTTTGCTAAGAAACTTTTTTAATTTTATTAAAGAACTTTTGATTAA
>CAJVQA010002766.1:0-21120 GCA_910591915.1 Cetraspora pellucida | reverse complement strand
CTACCAATAAGCCTGACTAATGCCAATGAAAATATGTCATATTTATTAAGTTTTTAAAGCAGTTCACTCATATAAGGAACCTTTAACCTTGTACTAAACTTTTCAGAATCCATTCTTAGAACTGATCTGGTATCACTATAACTGAGACCAATACTGGCAGTCAGGATATATTATTAAATCGCTATGCCCTTGTAGAGTTCACTCTAATCTTAGTACTGACTTCACAACATATTTCTACTACTTTGATATTTAATTCAAGTTCCACCAAGCTGCCAACCCAGATCATCTAGAAAGGCAGATCATAACTATATACCTTTTGGTTTACATGTTTGCTAACATGTAATCTTTTCCTCTAAAATCTGGAAATTCTAGTAACCTGATTAGTTCATCTAGTTTCTTCTTAAAGACCAGCATATTTGTCTAGTTTTACAAGTTCTAGCTTCATTTCATAGGTCTAGTCTTTACAGTAGCACTATCAAAAATTCAGATTACCTCTTTACTTGTGTCTTCCAAGTAGCTTCTGTCTTACTTCATTTGGTTCCTATGATTTATATGACCATGAGGACTTATTGTAGATTTGTACTACTTAGTACCAGTTTGCATTTCTTTGTATAACCACAGACCTTGTTCTAAAAGACAATGTCATGTGACTGTTATACAAATACCATGTGACCTGCCAGTTATGCTGGTGTGACATAGGTAACAGGTATCTTATCCCAACCAATTGTGAGAGACAATTAATTGTAACACAAGAAAAATTTTTAAATTTTCTGTCAATACTGGGATTTGAACTCTGAACCTGCCACTTGGAGGTTGACAACCTGACCACTTCACTAGATTGTCACACCCTCTGTTATTACTATTTTTATAAATATTTAGATCTTAATATTATATAATAATTCAGTATTATATTTATTTTTAACAAAGTGCTCTTTTTTTAATAAAAACTAGAACTTGTTATACTTATAAACAAAACAATTCTAGGTATATTTAGAAAGTTTTTTTAATTGTAATAATACTATATTACTATATATTATAAATTTTTAGTTTAGTTAATAATATTTACAAGATAATTATAATTATACTTAAAGAATTATACTAATTCTAATAATCTTATACTATTTTACAGACCTTATTTTATATTGATTAGTTGATCTCAATTTTGTTCATTATTAATTTTTATATAATATAATTAAAACACAATTTAATGTCTTTTTTTATACAAAAATGTATATATTAATTTTAAATTTTTTTTTAAAATCAGATTATTTGACTATATCAAAAATATTTTTAATTTTTTAATTAAGTTAATCTTTTATTATAGATCATTTTTATGTTTATTACTTTTTTTATTATTTTAATTTTGATTACTTTTAACTATTCTTTTAATTAAATTTTATTTCTTAAATTTAAATTTAAATTTATTTGTATAATTTATTAATTATTCTTTTAAGCAAGTACTTTACAAGTTATATATAAAGATATTAGTACTATTTATTTAAAAAATACAAGGATGTTGATGTTTTAAAAACTTATATACATAATTTTTCTATAAATATAACTTTCTGTAATGCTACTGTTATGCATAGTGCTTGTAATTCATAATTTTAAAATTTTCTAATTTCAAACTTGTATTTGCAATTAGACTTTACTATAAGGTTTTACATCTGATTAATAATTTTAATAGATTACAAAAACAAAATTTGTTTTTAGCTCAACTCAAACTATTAATCTTGTCTGTAAAGAGTTTTGAAGCTTACCTACTAGGCTTTGAAATCCAAACACTTTTATTCAATAAGAGTAGTTAACAATGTTAGATGCATACTGCGCCATATTAAATAATTTTAAATATATACTGTGCCATACTGAATAACTAAATAACTAATAAACATCGTTTATTCATTTATTTGTCTATTAAATTTAGTTAACAATGTTTATTAACAATACTGCCTCTCTAAATGCAAGATTTTTTGGCTGCCTCCGACTATGCATTTAGAGAGTCTGATTGTACCTCCTATTTGAAAAAACATAATAGATCTTAGAAATTTAAATTTTATGTTTTTTTTTTAATTCAATTTTTTTTAATCATCTGATAGTATTTTTTTATATGTGCAACTCTTAAGTGCACCATAATACCCGACTCTCTCTTACGGTTTATTTTAAATTTACCAAAATACCCAATCTAATGGTAGCGTATTTTTGTTGTCTATTAGATTAAAATATGTATGTACATAATTATTATACAGAATTATAATTTCACTAACGCTAATACTTATTCAGTCACTACTTCTCTGTATTTCTTATTTGCTACATATGAAACATTAGGGTGTGCGATATACTACGTATGTAAACCAAACCATATGTAGTTATAGGTTCTACCACAAATATCACGACATCCAAAATCTCGAAACCATAACCCAGACGTAACAATTAAATTTAAAGATTAGTAATTGCATTAACAATCATTGTCAGAGTTAAATGTTTAATTGTCACGTCGCGTGATGTCAGTATTATGGCCTGTCGAGATTTTGGATGTCGGTAGAACCGTAGTTATATAATTAATGAAGGTTTTTCGATAACGATCGATAGGTGATAATTTTATAAAAATTATTGCAAAATTTAAATAGATGCACAGTCCTAATGGTTCGATAGTTTTGGATGAAATTTTACAAAGACCATTATTACATCTTTACAAACAAAGTTATAGAGCCATTTCTTTTATTTAGACATGAAAAAATTTTGATAATTGCTGTTTTTTTTTGTTTCCTTAAAAAAAAGAAAGGACTTAATTTGGTTTTTTTTTTAAAAGAAATGGTTCTATAGCTTTGTTTGTAAAGATGTAATAATGGTCTTTGCAAAATTTTATCCAAAACTATTGAACCATTAGGATTGTGCATCTATTTAAATTTTGCGATAATTATTTTATTACCTATCGATCGCTATCGAGAAACCTCATTAATGGATTTTATTAAGTAACCACATATAGTTTAATTTACATAGTATATCGCACACTCGATACATCTGAATACACCCTTTTCGACCAATAGAACGATACACTTAGTTTAACCTTAATGCAATTCCGCATTTCAAATTTAAACTACGTAATGCATAACGATAACAATATTTTACCGAACTTAGTAAATTAATTTTAAGATTATCCATATTTTTTTAACTCATAAAAAGTGACTTGCATGGAACAAAAATAAAGAGTTTAACAAAATTTGGTTAATATTCATGTACATAGGGTGTTACGTATCATACAAGTGACGCAAAGGAAAATCTGCAATTCATAATCTTATTTGATATGTATAAAATTTTTACATTAGGGGAATCAATTTCCGATGGCGTTGTTTATCATTAATGTTTAAGTAATATCATCGGAATTGATAAAAATAAACTTAAAAAGAATACGTACGTATGAAAATTTTTGGCGTTCCTTATTTTGATATATTTCTTAACATATAACTAAAAATAGAGAATAAATGATACTGAAATTCAATTAGAACCAAACGACATTAATCGACTATCACTGGGGGTACGATTTAGCTAAGACATAACTATATTAGTTGTCCTATAACAATAAATAATCAAGATAATAATCAAGATAATAATTATGATAATAATTATGATGATAACAATGGTTTATATTGCCATAGTGCATATATATATATATAGTATATTTATTTAAAAAATAAAAAAAAATAGGCTAAGAAATTGTTATTAAAAAAATGAAATGGTTTTCATTTATTTTTTCAGCTTGTCTCTAGTAGAGCCAACGACTCCATTGTACGAAACTAGGAGTCGAGCCGAACTTTAACAATCTTTATACATACCGACATTTCATTTGTCAAATATAAATACCCGAAAAGAGAAAAGGTATACGTACGTATCTACCGTTACATAACCATATATGTATCTTTGTTCATCAACTATTTTGCATAACAAAGATAGAAATAGAGTGTACAGAATGAGATCATTTTATTCTTGCAGACCCTTCTTATCGACAATAGAAAAAAGAGATACGAAGCAAAACTTTTTATTGTCGATTCATTCTGAATCATTCAAATCATAAGGAGAGCAAATATGTACATACATATGTATGTAAGTACTATTGGTGTTATAGTTTGTTGACGGATATGGGATAAGTGTTTCTAATTATATAAACATCCAAAGCACGGCCGGATTGAATCAGTTATATGTATAAGGATATGCAAATTGATAATCAAAATTGAAATAACCAATAACGATAATGCGATACTCATCAAATCTAATTTATTTTGGGTAAAGGTGATTTTTACATATCTAAATCTAAACTTATTTAAATTGAACCCATTTCAACAAAAAAATCAAATAATTTCGACCATCGTTAACATTAATAAAAAAAAATGATAAATTTTATTCAAATTCCAAGAACTATATTAATGATGAAGGCATTTATGGTATTCATGATGACAATTGGATTAATAAATGCTTTACCGATGGTACCGGAGATTCATGTGGTTTCTCCAGGACCAGGTCCTTGGGCTGTTGGAAGTCAACAAATCATTAGTTGGTGGGCATCCGGGATCCTTGGAAATCGTTAGTATATTGTTGTTATTAAACTTTGCTAGAGAAGATTAAAAATTTCTCATCAAATAATTAATTAATATTGTATAGCTGATGTGATTGCTTCGGTTTATAAGGTTGGGAATGATACACCTTTAATTGCAAATAATGTAAGATAATTAATATATAATCATTTATGATCATTCTGATCATTTGTATTTCTTTTAAATTATCCCATTCCACTAATTTTCTTTCTGTATATGTAAATGAAGAAACCTTTGAGTACTGGAACGTCCAAATTCTCAATATCCGGACCCGATTGGTCTTTGAAATCCATTTATTACACACAAATTTGTCTCAACAGTATTTCTTCTCCATTTTGTACAAATGGAACTACTTTTCGTCTAACTAAACGTCGATATTCAACGCTTAAGTTGAATATTATTAAAAATAAGAATGTTGATGTTAATTCATATTTAATCGAAAGCCTATTTTAGAAAAAAAATATGAAATCATTATTGTATATATGTATATTTATCTTATCAATTTTTTGTATTAATGTATATAAAGGAAAAAAAGAAAAAAGAAGCCTTTGTTGCTATATTGACAGCTTGAAGCTGAATATGCATCTTTAATTAAATGTATGATCGATCATTTTGTTATTGTACACGTAAAACTCGGCTTTTATTACCAAAAGTGCTTTTTTGCGTGATAATGAGGCTTAGTCGAAATTTGTTTGTTTATTCAGAAATACGCGTACTAATCGAGGAGGCTTGATTATTATCGTTATGTTGTGGGTCTGGCTATTTCATGATGTGGCTGGGAAAGAATGTTTATATAATTTGGTACCGTATTGTCATTTGTCGCGAAACTTATAAAGTTAATTTCTATCCACTTCTATAATGTTTCAAAAATTCCTCTTTATATTACTTCTATCCTTTAGCGTTACAGTCCTCTTAATCACTATCACGCTTTCATATCCCGTAGGCTCCCCGTATGCACATGTTGAAAAACGTTACGTTCGTCGTGCTGATCAAACCACCACTGCGCCCACTGAAAGTCCTACTCTGTCAGAGACAGGTGAATCACGTACTTTAGATGAACTACCAGATATTTCTTCAAATTGGAAAGGACAAATAAGTAATCAAGCGGAAAAATTCTTTAATAATGGACGACCTGAATCTCCTCAAAGCAGTGACGGGTCCCCTCGTAGCCGTAATAATTGAAGTTACTTTGTTATAAATATTTATAACCTTTCTGTTTTGTTGATGCGTAGTATTTATTTGCGTTTATGTTTATATATATTTTTATCTTTGTTTATAGTATTCATTCTCATTTACACATTGACATATTGTATTTTATTCTTGTTAGTATTTACTCATGTTACTTTCTTTTGTTTTATCTGAAAACAAAGTTTGAAGGCAAACAAGTTAATAAATCTCTGAAATATTTCGTTGTAATAATTAAAGTTTTTGTATAATCTGTTTTGTCATTTTTACAATGATATAAAATTCGAATATATAGAAATTGAGAAAATCTTTACCCTGGTAAATTATTATGTATTTCGGGTAATCATATAGCAACAATTTCTACCCAGGTCCAATCCCTAATATATCTAATATATCATGTGATTTTAATTACATTAACATATTTCATACATATTTAAGCAAAAACTTTTTACGTATACGTAAAATTCTGTCATGTATCAATTTGTTTTCTAGAACATGAACGAGCAGAGCAAGTATTTACAGTGACTAGAGATATACCCGATGCATTTTGTTCATTTAGCTTTGCCAATCTTTATCAAATAGGGTGTTTTCAAGACATAGAAGAACTGTTTTTTGGATTATACTTTGTAAATTACCAATGATACGAGGAATTTTCGTTCCCTGATACAAAGTCAGCAGTTTACAGTTTAGGGGTTCTAATTTAAATCATGTATTGCTAATCTTCACAGTCTAATAAATATGAGTTATAATTCCGGTCAAAATTGTTGATCATTTGACCAGATCTGAAGTAAAATATGACCAAAAGGATCAGCAATTTTGACCGTATATTATAACTCTTATTTATTACGATAATGATCGTTGAACCAAAGACATTTTATACGTAGCAAAAAATGATTCACGAATAATTGGTCGTGCAACTAAAATTTAGTATTAATAAAATTGACCCGAGATCATTCGAAATTTCACTACGTAGCAAAAACGCTTTCTTTATGAATTTTGCTATAATTATGGCCTTCCAATCCCAACCTCCATTATAACTCAGGTTCTCGGAAGGACATAATTCCGACAAAGTTAGCTATGATTTAGTCAATATCTTGTTCTTTGGCGAAGTGGATAGTATCATAACCTTATTAGAATAAAACCGCCTCCTTTTATTTGCAAAGCTTTAATTTTAAGAGAAAATTAGATGATGAATATCACCTTTAATTATCTAGTTGAAAGTATTATCCTGCAAAGCAAATTAAACTCTACTGTTTGAAATTAACTTAATACGTAAAGATTCAATCACTGACTAATTTTAGTCAATCTTTAAACTAGATAATGACTTTGCACCTTCGAAAAATTGTTCAAAAATATTTTTAAAATCATATTTGTATTATCATTCTATTTTAATAATACATATGACTTTGCGCACCTTCGAAAGGTTGTTCTAAAACAGTTTTAAAATCATATTTGTATTATCTTTCTATTTTGATAATACATGAAGAGTTGCATATTATAAAAAGTGGCTATATAATAATTGACTATATAAAAATATATATACATGAAACCACATTACAATTTTCTCATAACATAAATATTTTCATCACACTTATTTTCCCTGTTGCAAGTTAACTTTACTATTACTCCTCCACCAACCGAAGCCTATACGGATTGAAGAAAGTCACGAGTTTTACCTATAAAACCAAAAGTTAGATGTTGCATCTGTATAGTTAGTTGCCTAACTAGAGTTATTGTGTCATCGAGTCACTGCATGACAGTTGGGTCCGCATCATCAGTAAGAATATTTTTATTCTCTTCTGAAAGAACGACGGGTTTCATGGTGGAGAACACTTCCGAGACTTCTCGGAATTGACATAAAACACCAAACGTTGGCGTTACACTCTTCTATGTGATTATCTCATATCTTGAATTTATAAATATAATGAAAACAATGAAAATAATAGAATTAAGACTGGGTTCCCCCTAAGAGTTATAATACGAACGAATGTATTTAGTAATTCTTGAAAATACCAGGTCAATAATAGATATAAGGCTGGGTTCCCCCAATTATCACCTAAGGGTTATAATATGAACGAATGTATTAGTAATTCTTGAAAATACCAGGTCAAAAACATTATAAACCCTAATTAATTTCTTTATAATTAAAGATATAAGTATTTACTTACATAAAATCTTTCATGATTATCTCATATCTTGAATTTATAAATATAATAAAAACAATGAAAAATAATAGAAATAAGACTGGGTTCCCCCTAAGGGTTATAATACGAACGAATGTATTTAGTAATTCTTGTAAATACCAGGTCATAAGTAGATATAAGACTGGGTTCCCCCAATTATCACCTAAGAGTTATAATACGAACGAATGTATTTAGTAATTCTTGAAAATACCAGGTCAAAAACATTATAAACCCTAATTAATTTCTTTATAAGTATTTACTTACATAAAA
The DNA here is from genome assembly GCA_910591915.1 of Cetraspora pellucida. Taxonomy (NCBI): domain Eukaryota; kingdom Fungi; phylum Glomeromycota; class Glomeromycetes; order Diversisporales; family Gigasporaceae; genus Cetraspora; species Cetraspora pellucida. The sequence goes on along the minus strand of CAJVQA010002766.1, from coordinate 12,893 downwards.
TCTCATGATATTTTTAACTAACTTACAACGAAAAACCTTCGAAAATTGTAATATTTGGGCTAAAAAAACCAAATGTCCATTATCAAAATTTAGATGTCTTTTATATCTAAATCCGTGAGAACTTCGGATATTCACATTGCAGATAAGTTATGCGAGGCAACAATACAAACATCAGCCCTATCGAGAAATTTATACTTTTATGGAATCGGAAAACTTGAATTATACGTAAAAGAATAAATTAACGACAGCCATAAATTTTTATTAATAAAGATAATTTTAAGAATATCATCCCCAAAAAAATTTCAGGGATGGTAAAAATCCTGTCCGGTCTTGTTTCATAGAAGTCCGAGTTTGGAACAGTTCAAAAAAAAACTAACGCTAAGCTCAAAGTATCATTCCATAGCGATAGAAGTCCGATTTTGGAATAGTTTTAAATAAAAATAAATTTTAAGAATATCATTCCCAGAGAAAAGTTAGAAAATTCAAAAAATTCGGAAAATTCAAATACATTCGGAAAATTCAAAAAAATTTAGAAAATTAAAAAAAACTTTAGAAAATTTAGGGTACTGTTCGATCCTGTTCTATAGAAGTCCGTGTTTGGATAAAAACTAAGTTTGAATTATCGTTATATTTGCTCATGTCCCAAGCTTGAGTTTCAAACTTATTTTTCATTGGTTACGCACTGACGTCACGTTTATATTATTTAGCGTTATACAGTACAAATAGCAATAGTACTATTATAAACTGAAGTTCCAATTAAACCAATAAACTGTTTGAGGACTTAGTCCTCTTCTAAGTATGTTGAATGAACTGTAATTTCGAAGACTGTCGATCAAGTCCTTAAACAGTTTCAGGTCCTATCTTTTGAAACCATTTATCATCCCTAACGCTAAGAAAAATTGCACATTATTAACTTTTTTATGTCGGCTATGTAGAGTTTAAATGATCCCTTAAATCAAATTACCCTTTATCGAAAAGATCTCTCTCTTTTTTTAAATTAATTAGGTTAGGCTTCAATTATGCTTATAATGAAAATTACACAGAATATGTAACTGTAAATGAAGTTTAATCTTGTACATATATGCACCCCTTTTGCCTTTGTAAAACATGATCTAAAAATTACTGATCACACACACAATAACGATAACGATCATCATTTTTAATAGTTTCTATAAGAGTTTCTGTACGTAGGAGTTTTTCTAATGGGATAACGAAAAATGTCAATTAGCTCCGTTATCAAAGATATTAAAGGGCGTCTTGATGGAAAAGTTGCTATAATTACTGGTGCTGGGAGGTAAATAAATAAAATTTGTTATATTTAATTTATATATTCATTAAAATTTTTTTTTAATTGCTTGAATTTAGTGGAATCGGTTACGAATCCGCTATTCTCTTTGCAAGAGAAGGTGCCAATACTGTTGTCGCTGATAGTGATCTTAAAGCGGCTGAAGCTTGTGTGGAAAGGATAAAGGAAAAATTCCCAATTCATGTTCGAAAACATACGCTTGCTTATAAAGTAGATGTTTCTAAAGAAGATGAAGTAAAGAAATTGGTAGAAGCTGCTTTGAAAGAATTTGGTATGTTTTTATTATTTATAAACATTTTAATATCATAAAAAAAATAAAAAAAATACAAATTTATATATACATATTTTTTTTTTATTTTTTATTTTTTTTTTAGGGAAACTTGATATAATGTTCAATAATGCAGAAATAATTCATCCTCATGATGATAATTGTTTAAACACTGATGAGAAAGTCTGGTAATATTGATATATATATTTATTTTTAATTAATTAAGGACGTTAACGATTCGATTCGACTCATGTCGATGACTTTGGGTGTTAAGTCGACAATTATTTTAACTGTTAAATTAGTTAGGGATACTGTCCAGGGGACTACGGTGCATAAACCTGCTCACTCTAAAAATATTTTCTTGTATTGTATTTAAAGTCCCATTTTATCTTACGAAAACAATAGGCAAAAATATTTTTAGAGGGAGCAGATTTATGCACTGGGCACTCTATCCATGATGAACTGGTTCGGACCAAGTCTGGGACTGGACTTTTTAGGGATAGTCCTGAACTAGTCTGAAATTAGTTCATAATTTTGATCTTTCAACGAATTCAATACAATCCATGTAATTATAAGCCACTAGGATTAGACCGAGATTATGAACTAGTTCCTAACTAGTTCTAACTAGACTGAACCGGATTTTTAACATTCCTAAAATTAGTCAATCATAGTAAATATTTTAAAAATCCTATTGTTAGTAATCAGGATAATTGTGTATATTAGCAATTTACTTTTTGCAGGAGATAAATAAGTACGTAATTGTGATAACAATGGTAAGCACATGCGATTGGCTGAAAGTCGACTTTTACCCCAAGTCAATGCAAGTAGGGTCAAAGTCAGTGTCGAGTCGTTAGCATCCTTACAACGATAATGAATTCCCCTATTGGTTATTTCTTGATAATCAGTATTATAATACTACTTTAAAGGGATCTCACTATGAATACGAACATTAAAGGTGTTTGGTATGGTTGTAAATATGCTATTGAAGCAATGCGAAGAAATTCTATCTGTAAAGGAAGTATTATTAACATTGCGAGTTATACCGGTTTCTTGGGATCTGCAAATCCTCAAATATCTTGTAAGTATTGATAAAATTATATGGTTTTATTTAAATAAATTTTGATGTTCCTTTTTTTGTTGTAGATACTGCTTCAAAGGGTGCTGTTATTGCTTTGAGGTATGTCTTCATTTAAATTGATATTCTTAATTCAAAGTGGGTGCAGGGTTCATAGGCATGCCTCTTTTCTCTTGTGTATTTTTTTTCAAAAATCTTTGGTGTGTTATGCAACTTTCTAAATATGCATTTGATAACTTTTAAATTTGCACTTGAAAGTAGTCATTTATTTAACCTAGAATATTTGATAAAATTGCATAGCATACTAAAGGTTTTTTAAAGAATTATTGTGACGAGGTTCATAATTCTACCCGTGCTATGACGTGCTTTTGGCAAAAAGGGCATGTACATATCACGTGATTTCGTATATGAAATTTCTTTGATTTGATTGTCAATAATCACATCTTAGTTAATATAAATTACTGTATAACGTGGGCTAAAATATCCGGGTACAATACATTTAACAGGCGAAATCTAGGAGTATTATACTTGGGGTTTTTCATATGAACAAATTTTCTATATAGATACACCTCGGGTACAATATACTTCAAGGACTTCAATAATAGTCTTTTAGTCCACGCAGTACGGTATATTGGCGTTAGCCAATTCTCATATCTAAATAGGCATGCTCATACCCCAGCTCTACTTTAGTTCCATTATACTTTTTACAATTTTTTACATGATTATTATTTAATCTTAAAGTCGTGAATTAGCTGTTGCTCATGCCCGTGAAAACATTCGTGTCAATACACTATGTCCTGGACCATTACGTACTCCAGAATTGATGAATTTGCTTAATACTGACGATAAAAAGAACAGACGTCTTTGTCATGTACCAATTGGACGATTCGGTAATTCTTATTACTATATTTGGTTCTTGAGATCGTTTCCTTTACTTATGAATCAATTATTTGAAAATAAAAAATAGGTGAACCAATTGAAACTGCCCAGGCAGCCGTATTCTTGGCATCAGATGAATCATCTTATGTTACAGGAACTGAAATAAAGATTGACGGAGGTCTCACCGCTGCATATGTGGTTAGTACACTGTTATTTGATTGTTTTTCTTCTCTTATACTTAGAATTAATTCCATGTTCTCTTGCCTAGACTCCCGAGGATGTTTGTACAAGCTTACCGCCAAAGAACTATTTCAAAACCACTGCTGAAAAGAAATAAATCTTTATTTAATACTACGTAAAATTATAAAGGAAAATTAAATTAAGTGTATATTTTAGCATTTTACAGTAACACTACATGTTCTGGTTCTTATTAGTCAGTGTTGAGAAATAACAATAAGATTTAATAAACACATTGTATTATTACCAAATAATATCTAAACTAAATTTTATTACAATCCTGGTTATTATTTTATAATAATATAAATATTAGTTATACTTATTTTAAATTGACAATTTTTATAATCAAAATTTACTGCTTACTAAACACATATGATTTTTTTTTTAAACAAAACTTCTGTATTACTGCATATACAGAATTGATATTATATATATACTAATAAAGAATCCTAAATTGTAAAAAGGGTTCATATGCAGCAGTGTAGTACTAATACTTATTAAATTTGAATATTAAAATGTTTTTTGGCCAGTTACTTTAAGTTTTATTAAGCCTTGCCTTTATATTTTCTAAGTTAAATTAAAAGCGTACTACAAGTTAGTTGTCAAATAATTCCTATTTTACAAAAATTCTTCAATGGTATTTTAAAATTAGTTTTTTAATGTTGATTATAATAGGATTTTGATGTTTAAATTTAGAGAATTGCTATTTTCACCCTATTTTTGTTAATGCCACCCTTCTAAATACAAAAAAGTGCTCCGAAAGAGATATAATTATTAAATAAACCTTCTTTTGGTATTAATTAAAGTTGTTTATTAGGTCTTTCCGGTTCTAATGGTGGTAAAATCATTAAGATAAGACCGGTGGTTCTTAAAATATTTATACTTAAATTTTATAATCTTTAATCCACTTTTAAAAAAGAACTACTGGTCTGATTTTGATAATTTTACTACCATTAGAACCGGAAAGGTCTAATAAACAACTTTACTTAATACCAAAAAAGAGATTTACTTAATAATAATATCTCTTCCAGAGCACTTTTTGTATTTAGAAGGGTGGCATTAGAAAAAGTGGGAGGTGAAAACAGCAACTCTCTAAATTTAATATTAAAAAAGATCTTGCAGATTCAAAACAATAAGTAAACAAAAAAAGAAAAACTAAAAAAAGTAAATAAAATTGGTACTAAAATATTAAACATATTAATTAAAATAGAACAAAAGATACTTAAAAAAAGAGAGAAAATAAACTCTCAGAACATCTAAGACTTATCCAATATAGTCAAAAGACAAAGAACCTTAACCACTAAACTACAAGACTTCAAAACTTTCCTTAACACTGACTCAGTGCTGCTACCTTCACAGATGGATCCCTATGGGGTTCTAGTTCAACTAAATACCCAAGTTATATCAGTTATATCTCAAGCTCTTCCAAACAAAAAACTTAAAGAAAATACAGAACTAGAAACAAACTTCACTTCTTTAAAAAAAAATAAAACTAACAACTCTAACTCTTCAGTTTCTTTTATATTTTATTCTTATTGAAAAAATTTAACAAAAAGTGGACAATTTAGTTTAGTTCTTATAAAATCTTAAATGACATCATATACTACAGTTACCAAAACAAACATACTCAAACTAGTGAATATTTCCATGCCTTAAAACCTCATTATCACATTATCTGATCCATTATATTTGATATCTATACCTAATAATTTTATTCCAGAAAACAACCCATGAAATCCTGAACCAATTATATTTACAAAAACTCTACTAACTCAATCAACCTCTATATTAACTATGCATATTGATAACATGGACACCATCTCTAATACTTCTAAAGATTATCAACAAGTTACTAAACAATCATACAACAAAGCATTAATATCTAATTTATTAAAACCAAAAAACAACATAATCTTTAATTGGTATAATTTTGTAATTAAAGCTCTTGCTACAAGATAAGTATTCAATTTTGATCTTTAAACTTAGAACAATGATAAAATGATTGAAGTCCTTAATGATAGACAACAATTTTTGAAATTCTTTATTCATAAAATCCAAACTATTCCTCCAAATCATAACATTTTATATGTTATTAACCAAAAATTCAATTATCTAAATACAGCATTCTTCATTAGCAGCAATAATCAAAAAACTCTTTTTGATGATCCCTCATATCAACTTTTTTCAAAAAGCCTAACTTACAGAAACTATATAGTTATTATATTTAAATATAACAAAACACTATTTTAAAATAATTAGGAGACTATTATTACATGTTGATTATAACTGAAAAGAACTGAAAAAGACTCAAATCCTTGTAAACAAAGTTTTCTGATGAAAAACATTAGTACTACCAAGTAAAGAAGTAGTAGATAAGTTCTGAAGCTTTGTCAAGTGCTATAAAGACTTAGTCCTAAATAGTTACTTAGTTTAATATAATATTTTATATAGCATAACTCTTACAACTTCTTTTTAAATTAGTTTTCCTTTTCACTCTTACTATTGGATTTTTCTCTCAAAATTTTTACCAAAAAATAGAAAATCTGATTATCTCCTCCAAAGCATTGATACTATTTGCCTTTTAAAATCAGTAAAATTAGTTACAAGAAAATTATAATATGAGTATCTGATCTATGATGGATAACATATGGGGTATTATCAATAGAAACAGCCTATTTTTATATATAAACAATTTTAAGTAAATCAGGTTTAAAAAAAATGTGATCAACAAAAATTTTAATCTAAAAATAGTATTTTATATTTCTAGAAATTCTAATGAATGTATGTACATACCTAGTATGTTATATGCAAATCTGACTTGTGATTGGTTAACTATTCTACATACTAAGTAATACATGATAATCGATAATTTTTAACATTTTTTTTTAACTTTAATGCTAATTTTTTTTTAACTTTATTTTTTTTAACTTTTTTTTAATACTAATTTTTTTTAACTTTATTTTTTTTTAATGGCTATCTGTTTGATATTTGTACTAAATTTAGTACAGTACAAAAAAATTTTTTTTGAAACAATTATTTATTTAATTTTATTCATTTTTAGCTTGAATATAATTTAATATTTACTTAATATATAAGCAAAATTTTAAATAATATTTATAAATAAAAATTTAAAATAATACAATTTTAATTATGCTATATCATTTTGAAATATCACTGTACTAAATCTAGTACAGTAATTTTTTACAAATATTTTATTAAATATATAAAATAATAAAATAAAAAATAAAAAATAAATTGCTTATAATATATTCATTATTTTCATAAATTTATATATTTAGAAGATGATTGCCAAAACAGATTTTACATATACCTTTTGAATCATTACAAACACAATAATATCTTGTTCGTATACTACATAATTTACAACGAAGCTGTGGATAAACCATTTTACCTGCTTTGTTTTTTCGCTTTAAAATAGCACATAGCTAATGTTGTAACTTTGACTGTGATCGTGTTCTAATTCTTGATGATGGACTTTTGGTTATGGGATGATATTTATAAATTATCTCATATGCTAGCTGGCATTTAAAATCAAAATATGAAGTATTTTGTGCTTGTTTATTCCACTTTTTAAAAGTAAAAAAAGCATTTGCTTCTGCAATACCCAGCAAAAAAGCAAACACGCGTATTTCCCAATTTGTTTCTCACATAATATCATGAAAAGAAGGCATTGTATCATGTACCTAATATAATTAATAAGATTGAAATAAATATATCAAATAATAAAAAATATTATAAAATATTATTAACGCACTTGATTATTAACATCAACAGCTTCTTTTGATTTTGAATATTCCCAAAAAAATTTTGGTCTTTTAAACTTAACAATTGATGAATTTGTATCATTTTTTACTACACATTCTACCTCATCTTCATTTACTGTAGTTGATGCTGTTGCTATAATACATTGTGGTTTTCGATCTTGTAAGGATGCTGCAATTAAATGTACATTATCAATGATTGCAACTTTTGAAATATGAGATCCATATGAAGTTTCAAGCCTTTAAATCATATCATGAGGGTAATTTAAAGGCCATGCACATCTTTTTTTTACATGAAATATATTATATAATCCATTTTTTATTAACAAAATACAAAGCTTTGGTGATCCAAACCAACTATCTCCAATAATTGTTCACTCACTTCCAAATCATGGCCATGCTAATCTTAGTAAATATGCAGCTATACTACCATAATTTGTTACAAATTGTTTTTTTTTCTCAATTTTTTTGTCTTCACAAGGTTCTAATTGAATTATAATATTCATAGAACCATCAGCAAGGACTTTCCATTCTTGACCTACTAGATGTGGCTTTCTTGGTATTTTGCGATAACCCAGAATTTTATTTATTTTACCTAATCATTAGTTCATTGACTCATCAACACATAAAGTTTTTCCAGGCTTTACAGCTTCAACAAGATTAATATTGTAGGCATTAATAAAGCTATGAACAGAATATAGTAGATCATTAGGATTCGGGGTATTTAATTCACTAGATGACATTAAAGTATGATATGATAATATTTGCTCGAATCGTGAAAGGTTCATCCAACGATAAAAAGCAAATGGTTCTATAGGTTGAGTTTGTTCTTGTGTTGTTCTCCAGTAAAAATGATGATCGCTTACAGGAAAAACAGAAATTAGCACTCACAAACCTAACCATAGCATATATTCATTAAAGTCTAAATTTATCCAACTTAAACTTTCTTTACCACAAATATTAATAGAAGGAATAATATACTGTTCAATATAGCCTAGAGGAAGATAGTGACAAAATAATACGTAAGGTGAGGCATAGCCAATTAAAGGAATATTAACTTTACATGGATTAGTGTATGCTAAATTAATTTTACATTGATCAACAGTTATTGGTTTTTCTTGCCAGTTTACACCAGTAGAAAAATCATCATTTTCACTAAAACTATCACTTTCCAAACTGCTTTTACTATCACTAGAAGACTCCTCAAAAGGTTCTACCACATTTGATTGTTCCAAATTATTAGAAATACTTTTTTCATATCATAAGTTGCTAGCAAGAACATCTGCAACTACATTTCCTTCAATTTCTTCTAATTTTATCTTAAACATCCAACGCCTCTCTACAGTTAACTCTCCAATAACCCTTCCATAAATACGTAGTTCTTTCAATTTACTTTTATATTGTTTAAAATAATCTGATATTATTTCTTTTGGTAATGCTATTGCTTTGCAACTAACTCACTCCCCAATTGATATTTTATTTGATATTCTTGGCATTATATATAAGTATATACAGAAAAATCAAGTAAGTACTATAATAATAATTAATGTATTTAAAGGCTTTATTAATATTATATTTGAAGTAAAAAGCTTATACTTTACTAAGTAAAAAGCTTATACTTTACTGAATAAAAAGCTTAGACTTTATTCAGGTTAATTAAACTTCTATAAATTTTCAATTGTTAATTTATTTGCATTTATCAATATAAAATTCTATCAGTAAAATTATTAATAAATTAATAATTTACCTTACTAAAGGTTAAAAAAAAGCTATACAAATATTAAAAGTTTCAAACAAGAAGAAAGTAAACCTTTGGGTTTAATTAAATCGTTTTATAGTTTTTAACATAAAATACACTTTAACAAACCTTTTTATCATTGTTAAAAAAAAAACTTTTTTTGATTACTAATTTAAAAAAAAAAAATCTGTCATTATCGCATTATCTTTTTTTTTATAAAATGGACTACTGCTATGCTGGCAAGTGTTAAATATCGATTGTTATTACTAATTAAAATCTCTTAACTGTGATTTTTACATATTTATTATGTAATTTCGTCTCATGTTCACCAATTAGAAGTAGTGACAGAATAAATAATAAATTTATTTGTAAGCTTCAAAACAAAATTAGTAAATGCCTCTTACTAATTCTAGATTAGTATGTGTATTTAAATATAACCAGTTCTTAGATATTTTAAGGAAATGTATTAATCAAGATTTATTGGTGACAGTGATTAGATTTCTATAAAAGGTATAAAGAAATTTGCATTTATCTAACTTTTTAGAATATAATAAAACTTTTATTTAATTGCCAAAACAAACTAATCGCTTGTTTATATATATATACAAAATTTCATAGCTTAGTTACATGTAACTTTGGTTTAATTTTAATTTCAAAACTGTACTTAATTTAGTACATTGTACTAAATTTAGTACAGCAAACGGATAGCCATTAATGTTAATTTTTTTTAACTTAGCTCTAATTTTTTTAATTTAATTATTTTTTTAACTAATTTTTTTTTTCTTTGTTTTTTTAACTATAATAATTTTTTTTCAAATGTTTTGTGCCCAAAGCTATTGTAGAAAGATATTAATAATCTAACGATTTGGCTCAACAGAAAATTTTTAGACACTGGCTTGGGCTCAGAAAATAACAAAACAAAGACCTTTTTAATTTTAGCACATTGGACAAAAAGACTATTAGTAACAATCTTTTGGATTCTGTCAGTAATAAAAGTTTTTAAATTTAAGTAAATTTTGGTTCAAAGACTAACAGTCATAATATAGTATACTAGTGGCTGTTGTGATGAATGAATCTTTATAAACATAACAAGATAATAGGTCAGTTATAATGGTTATGCATAGGGTAAAGGTGCATGACAGATTTGTAATAATTTTCTTTAACTGGATTTGGATCAAAACTATTGCTAATAAAGCTTTTTTTTCTTTCAAATTTTAATAGATTGAATTCAAAAGCTACTGGCAAAGTCTTCTTAAGTTTAGTGGATTGGGTTCAAAACTATCAAAGTGAATTTTTTTTTTTTGGTTCAAATTAAAAAACTGTTAGTATTTTTTACTATTGAAATGGATATGCTGTAAATGATCTCTATGGATATAACAAGGTAATAGGTTGGTTATGACAGTTATGCGCAAGGTAGGAGTGCATAACAGATTTGTAATAATTTTCTTTAAATGAATTTGGTTCAAAACTATTGCTAATGAAGCTTTCTTTTCTTTTAAATTTTAATGGATTGAGTTCAAAAGCTACCAGCAAAGTCTTCTTAAGTTTCAGTAAGTTGGGTTCAAAACTATCAAAGTGAAGTCTTTTTTTTTTGGTTCTAATTAAAAAACTATTAGTATTTTTTACTATTGGGAATAAATGTGCTGTAAATGATCTCTATGAATATAACAAGGTAATAATAGGTTGGTTATGACAGTTATGCATGAGATAGGGGTGCATGACAGATTTGTAATAATTTTCTTTAAATGGATTTGGTTCAAAACTATTGCCAATGAAGCTTTTCTTTCAAATTTTAATGGTTTGAATTTAAAAGCTACCAGCAGTCTTCTTAAGTTTCAGTAAATTGGGTTTGGAACTATCAAAGTAAAGTCTTTTTTTTTTGGCTCTAATTAAAAAACTGTTAGTATTTTTTACTATTAGAATGGATGTGTTGTGAATGATCTCTATGAACATAACAAGGTAATAGGTTAGTTATAACAGTTATGCACAAGGTAGAGATGCATAACAGATTTGTAATAATAATCTTTTTTTAAGTAGATTTGATTCAAAATATTATTAATAAATTTTTTTTTAATTTTGATGAATTAAGTTCAAAAGCTACTAGTAAAGTTTTTTAAGTTTTAGTAAGTTGAGTTAAAACTATTAAAATAATATTTCTTTTTTGATTCTAATTAAAAAGTTACTAGTATCTGTTACTGCTAAAGTAGGATAATAGGCTGGTTAGAAATATGAAAAATCTGGTTCAGTCCTAATTTGACTCCAAAAGTTAATTCTTTGTTAAAGTTTAGTTTTAGGTTAGACTCAGAATTTTGATTTGCATTTGCATATGAGTCAAAGTTTCAAATTTGATTTGGAACTAACCATTAGCAAAGACTTAATTTTTAGAGTTGAGTTAGGACTAGAGATGCAGGTAAATTAGCTTAATGATTGTCATAACTTTGCTATAACTATAGTTACAGCATATTGCTGTAATTTATTATATTATTTACTATAGTTATGGCATGTTATAGCAAATTGGAATGATTTGTCTGCACCTCTAGTTAGAACCAAAACTGATTACAATAGTTATGCATAGGTAAATTGTATAACAGATTTGTAATACAATGCATATGCATATATAGTTTAAAGTATTATTGCATATTTATTTTAATGAATTTAATAAAAATTTAAATAACCAGTTTGATTAATAAATTCTTTGTTGAGTTTATTGAAGTAGATGTTTAAGAATGCCTTTAAGCATAAATTGTAATGTTTGAGTAATTATTAAGTTTAATAGTAAAATTATTAGATAGATGTTTTTATAATTATAATTTTTATTGTCATCCTCCAAGTGGCAGGTCTAAGGTTCAAATCCCACCTATGACAAAATTTGGAAATTAACCTGTGTTACGGCAAACTGTCTCTTGACGATCGGTTGGATTTGTGTATCTGTAACCTTAAATCACACCATCTCGAATGGGAGCTCGGGGCATCTATGCCAAGTGTAACATTATACGTACATAAAGGAATGTTAATAACCGGTGTCGCATAAGACTTCAGTGCAAACCCATGATAAGACTACTAGGCGCAGTAAACTAAGAAACCGAAGAGTCAGAAGCCCACTTGGAAATTCCTGAGTAAAGAGGTAGCATGAACTTTCGATGGTATGGTCAGACTGATGGAAGCCCATGAAACATTCCCAAAGGGATAGGCGGATAAACCGGATGTCAAGATGTGTAGAGGAGCACATGACCAACCAGGCCGCTGGAATCGCCGGAGGAAAAGGATACATAAGTATACCATATCGGGCTATCTGGATTAGAAGTCGAGGGAGTCCTGTCGGTCCTGAGTAAGGGTTAGTAAGGGATGATGGAGAAGACGTCACGATGATAGGTACTGGGATTCTAGTGAACTTTACAAGGGTATAAATAGTATAACATAGTGGTTAAACAGGTAACCCCTGTGACTGCAAGTGTTAGATAACTATAGCGTGTTGCATAAAACTAGATCAGCTGTGTGTGGGACACGGAAGGTTCTAGTAAGTTTCCTGTTGAGGATAAACTAGTCCTAAGGGTACTTGAAGGCATCGGGTACTTTGGATAGGTGTAGCCTTGAAGATGTCCCCGTGA